>PVJX010016651.1:0-39892 GCA_004027295.1 Dolichotis patagonum | reverse complement strand
TGGGGGAGCGATTTACAACTGGAATCTAATTCTACATAGAGCACCATGGTATAAATGAATGTATCTAGACAATGGCTATCATTTGGACATGTACTGATCTACAGTATCAGAAAATAAGGGTGCCATCTAATATTGATCACGGCTAGCCATTGCTGTAGCAGTAAATAACTGGTCACATTATACTGATATGAAAGATGTGATTGTGTATGTGTATCGTGTATGTCAATTAAATTGTGAACATCAGATATTTTTGAGGCTCAGATAGCAATAATGACATGAAATGATCTAAAAAGACTTTAGAAAGGAAACAAAAAAATACAACTGAGTGTAGAAATACCTATGCTGATTTTTGTAACTGGTATAAAATTCCAAAACAACTTAAAGAACGTTCTGAAAAGATGCAAACATTTGTGGAAAAGACCTGTCAGCTCATTATTTGGTCTGCTCTGCAGTGGGTTAGTTTGCTCCTCCTCCTGCCACGTACCTACCATTAACCCAGTGCCTTTGGTCCTGTGACATCTTTACTTGAAAAAGAGGTATCTAAAAATCTTTTGGGAGTTACTGAACAGAAAGTAGAACACACTTGCATGGAATGCACTGATGCCAAATCTAGAAATACACACCTACCTCTCCCTACTCTCAACCCCAACAGTACTGTCAGGAAAGCTACTTCCATACTAAATTTGTTTTACACCCTTAGTAAAGTTATAGGGTTACTGAATGCATTCTGAATGTTACCAATTCAAAAAAAATAAAGAACTAACTGTGCATGGCTGTTTATAAAATATTCCCTATATTTCTTCTGGGTTTTACTTCTGAATTATTCTAGAGTGGAACTCAGGGTGTTAGGTGTGCTAGACGAGTGCTCTTCTATGGAGCTGCACCCCAGCCTGGGTTCCAGTTTTGCATAGTACCCTCCAGCTAAGTACTTGCCGAGGTTGTTTGTTAGCAATATACACACAACCGTCACACGCCTCCCACACCTGCAAGGTTTGTTTCCGAAATAGCATGCTGATTATCATTGAACTGCATAACATTGAATATACTGATGCAGCTATGACAGATTAATTCTTTTTATTCTTTCAAACCCCTGTTGTTTGATGTGTGTAATTTCCCCCGCCCCTGCCTAGACCTGGTTAACCGTTTCTGTGAGCAGGTCCTCAATTTTTTACTTTGTCCCTACTTTCCTGTCCTAGCCCCATCTTCCCCCGGTGTCGACTCCGTCCCCTTGCAGCGCACAGGCAGCCAGCACGGGCCTCAGAGCACTGCCGCAGCCTCCTTCCAGAGGGCCAGCTATGCCGCCGGCCCAGCCTCCAACTACGCGGACCCCTACCGACAGCTCCAGTATTGTCCCTCCGTGGAGTCTCCCTACAGCAAATCTGGCCCCGCCCTCCCGCCTGAAGGCACCTTGGCCAGGTCCCCGTCCATTGACAGCATTCAGAAAGACCCCAGGTGGGTAGAACCCTTTTTCTTCTCCTTGTGATATCTAAAGAGTTTGCAGCAGTGCAACATTACATTTCTTCGTTCTTGCCTTTTTTTCTTTCCTTGCATAACATTGTTGCCTTCACGGCTCTGGCTAAGTATGAAAAGTGTGAGAATATGATTTTATTGGGCTGGTGTTTGACATGGAGCATGACGGGTTCTCAGGACAGATGCCTAGTATCTTCTGTGGTTCAATACCAAAACAAAGATCTTTGATGAGAACAGCAGGCAGTGCAGGGGGGGATTCAGAGATTTGATAAGATCTGGAGAGGCCGTCTTTAATGCCGTGAAAACTGAGGACCAGAGGTAGAAGATCCTATCATTTGACATCTAGGTACGTTACCAGCCCAGTGGGGGTATGTGTGGCCACCACGTGTCTTTCTGCTTATCAGTGGAAAGGGTACACCTCCCGAGTTATCCCAGAAATTGAAAATTTAGATTCATTTTTTCATGTTTGAAAATAAACCGTAGGATTAAATTGTTTGGGGCTTGATAAAATCTCAGACATAGTATACTAAAGAAATACTTATCATGTGGTTTATTTTTCACTTTTGTCCAGCGGTAGTAGGGGATTTAGGATGTTTGACTTCTGAAGTTGGAATTGACTCCCTGTAGAGTTCAATGGTGTTTTATTCACAGCTATTTATGCAGATGGAGTCCCGTGAATATATATGTCAGCAGCTGTGAACACTATAGATAGGTCACATTTCTGGTCCATGTCTGTGGAAGGTGCAGGTGCCTTAATTGCAAAGGTAAACATGAAATTCATCTCAAGGAAATTTCACTGACAGAATATTCAGATCCTATGCAGTGTATTAAAAAGTCTATATGTTTTTGCAAAAAGAAGTCACTGGTACAAATACAAAAGGCAGATGGGATCATTTTGTAGTATTCTTTGAGACAGCACTTGAGTACAAACCAACACACTTGGAAGCTTCTGGCTCACCATTGCATCTGGCGTGACCTCTACTGTGAAATCAAGCTGCAGTAAATGCTCATCGTTAGCAATCAGAAGATAACTTACCTCTGCAGTGGTCAGTGTACTGGTTTTCTAGATTTCCAGTGTTAACTGCAGCCTGTATGTGTGGTTCTGAAATGTTCACTGAATTTTTCAGTATTCTTGGCACCTCGGTTCACAAACTTGATTCTTTCCATGATTCTGCTGGCAAACTGAATTGGACGAGAATCAAATCAAATTCATTGGTTAGGTTCAAGGTTGAAGTTTGATTTGGTTCTTGTCCAATTTGGTTTGCAACCAGAACCATGAAAACAATTGAATTCGTGAGTCGAGGTACCACTTATTAGAATATTCTTCAAAAAGTACTTTACCACTCTATTTTTATGTAATATTTCTTAATGCACCACTGAAAATACATAGAAATAGACAAAAGTAAAGTATTAAGAAGTGTTAAAAGAAAAACATATATCATCGAACTAGTATTGCTTATATTTAACATTGCATATTTGCATTGAGAATAAGCACTTTATCTCCAAGGGAAAGACATTGTATTTTCATATTAGATTCTGGGCTCAGTATGAAACCACATTTATATTTCTCCAGCTCTGGCCTTGCTTCTGCATTTTATACTGTGTGTGAAACACATTTTGTTTTATTAAATGGACTATTCTTTCCCTTTTATATTTCTGTCACTTTTATAGGCTTTCTTCTTTCAATATAGTGTCACAGATCTTAGCATTTTGAGTTATAGATGTCACTTATATTTATTGAGTGCTTTCAATGAACCAAAAAAAGAAAGACAAAAAGCAAAAGAGAGAAACACCAATAAGAAATGTTGAATGAGTAGAATTTTAACCACTAACCTTTCATATGTGTTGAATTTATATGCAAATGAGTACTACCTGAATTACAAATTTATTATTTTTGAGAATGCCAGGTATTGACATTAATTACATGTCGGTTCTGAAAACCATATACTGCTATCCTAAGCTCAAACATATAGACAAAGCAAAAAGGACAGTTTCTAGCCAGATATAGCTCAGCAGCAATAGTGCCTGCCTGGCAAATGCGAGGTTGTGAGTTCAATCCCTGGTACCAAAAAAAAAAAAATTTCTAGAACCAACATTGGGTTATTGTGCCTCAATACAATTGATACAAATAAATCTGGCATTATAGAAAAAATATTAAATATAATAATTTCTTTCTCATAGAGTTTTCATACAATAACTATGTTAAAGTACTACTCATGGAAAAAAGTGTTAGATCTAAAAAGTAAAATTTAAAATATAATGTTTTAAGACTATTTGCATTTGCCTTTGAACAATAGGTAAATATTGCTAAATATTGCTATGCTTAACTTGCACGGTTCATACATACTTATTTTTGCATTATGAATTATGATTTAAACGTTTTCAGTCTTTTTACTCTTTTTTTGCATTTTCACATACATATATACCTGGAGAATGTATTAAACTTTTATTTCTCATTAAGCCCCAGACCATGTGAGCCTCTTCACAACTGCGAACAAATGGTTACAGCAGGTCAGAGTCTTCAGATTTCTTTTGTTCCATCTTTGATGTCAGCCTCCTTTTTGGGAGGAAACCGATATCCTATTATCGCCTTAACTAAAGACCAGGGGTGTGAAATGAGTTCCCGAAGACCGCACTGCTGCGGCAGGTGGGTACACCAGTGCACACCCACATTTATACGGTAAATGTCCGTGTCTCTTAAAGAAGAAAAGTTAGGTCAAAAACATTTTAGTGACCTCATATGCATATCATAATAGTCATGGTACACTGGAATTATGACTGACTGACCCCTTTCCCGGAAGTAGAGATCTGTGCTGTTCATCATCCGGAAAGTGACAAATGCGTGTCGTGGTATATTTTAATGCAGATTTTAGGCCCAAATTCTCTGCGGCACTTCTAATTGCCTCTATGACATGTGTCTTCCATAGAGCTGTTTTCTTTCGAGCCACAAAAGTTTATCAGTAACATAAATATAGGTACTTTGGAAAAATTGTATGTACCTTTCAACTACATTATATTTCCCATTTTGAGGTTTTTCTGAAAGTTATTTTATTTTGAACATCATATTGTTAGAACTCGTTAAAAAGTATTGCTTATAAATTTCTTATCCTTAAGCAAACATCAGTATTTCAAATGCTATTTTTCATCCATTTTTGATATACACATATAATCGATAGTAACTGAATGTTCAAAAAGCAAAACATAGTGTAAAAATGCTTTTAAAATGATAAAAATTTGAAGAAGAGGTTTTAGATGTTGAAGTTGAAGCAGTGTCACTACATAATTTATTATGTAGCTTAAGCAGCAGTGCCCCAGGGTTTGCAGTGGAACAGTCACAGGACGCCCCATAGCCTAGTTCTCCTGGGTGGAGAATCCCTGGAGTCTCTGCTTTTAAACTTCAGATGCTCCACCATTGCACGTGTAGCCGGCAGCGTCAGAGGCATCCGCAGTGTACTGACCCTCGGAGTCTGAAGAGCTCCTGGTAGGCCTTCATGCACCCACACCAGCGCGAGCCCTCCACGCCACAGCCGCACAGCCGCACCGCCGCTAGCAGCTGGCCACCGTGACCTCTAGCACCATCTTATGTTTCTTTCCTGTATAATTCACATCTTCCTAACTAATTTATATGATACCAAATATGCATCTGAATTCACTCCTGTGTCTCATCTCTGAGCTTTGAAATTACATGAATTCCCCTCATTCCTTCTCCAAAGGGGGGACTTCTTTAAGATCAAGTGTCACAGCTTCCACAAAAACCCCGGGCTCCTGTCCCTGCCTAGGTGGATAGTTCCCCCTTAGACTCTGCCCACCACCCCACCAGCAAGCTTAGAAAGAGAGAGTTACCTGGAACCAACCTGGGCTCCTTGTGGGGTTTTTTGACAGTAAGATGATGATGTTTAAAACAGTGATAATATTAACAATGACAGTTAAAATTACAGTAGTACGTCAGCTCATGAATGCCTCTGTTCACTTAAAATTCAGTTCTCAAGCAGAAGCATTTGGCAAAATTTGCTACTGTTCATGAACTCTGCCAACATAAACTTGGACATCCTCCCAAGAACTGTGGAACTAAAGAAGTTCACAGACCGAGGTACCACTGTAATTTAAAAATATGGCCCAAGCTCAGTGCTAAACTTTTATATTTTTATTTAATTTGATCCTTTCCAAATCCCTATGACATGACTTTCTATAATGTCAGTTTTATACATGAGAGACTCAGAGAGCTAGATATTGAAGCCAAATCTGACTGATTCCTAATCCTATATTTCTAGCTACAGCCATGTGTACTGATAGCAGTATTAACCGTGCAATTAAGCAGAATCACATCTTTTCCAACATCACTTCCACAAAGCTATGAATCAAGTATACTTACTTCAGATTTTTAGTTTTCTTTTCAAATTAAATGAGTGGCTTTATGTTCACTTTTTGTGAGGTTTTTGTGAGGTGATTCCCTCATAGGAATCTTTTTCTGGGTCCCAGTTTCATTATCTGGTAGAATCACTGTAATCACTGCTCCAAGTCCCTTGGCGAACTGAGAGATATCTTGTTTGTCTTCAGGAAAGTTTGGCCCAGTGACAGAGCACCATGGCTCTCAGTCCTCTGGAGCTGTCCCTCCAGGTCTGTCCAAAGGCACAAGACATGCTCTCAGTGACTTTGTTCTGGGAGATTCTAGGATGGTTTCTTCAGGCTTGACAATGGCCTGAACACACCTCTGTCCTTTGAGAAGCCTTCCAAGTTGTGTGAGAGGGAAAGACACATCCACAAATGGCCCTGATGCTCTGAATTAGCAATGCTACCAAAAAGCCAATATCAAGCTGAATGGAAGACTATAGGAGTTAGAAGGCAACTGTTTATTGATCCGATGCTGGTGGGCTGGCAGGAACCAGTTCCAAATCACCAGCCATGAATCAGCTTAGAGTTCACTATAAATTCAGTTTGCAACCAGGAAGTACAAGGCTGATGGAAGGTTATTACATGACTGGTTATGTGAATGAAGTCACATATTGTCAGGCAAACTATGGCTAAATAGATTTGATTGAAAGAAATTGTTTACCATAATGTAGGAACATCCTGGAACAAGGAGAAGGGGCTTAAGCAAGTAAAATGAAAGGTGTCCTTGACTGGGCTGGTCTGTCCCAAACATGAGGTCCTTGAAGCTAGCTGTAAACAGTTGATATTCTTCTAACCAATGGAAAACACAATCGGGACACTGTCAGGTTGACCCAATGCATTACCAAGGAGAAGCGACTGGACGTAGACAGTCCAGGCTGACTGAATGTAGCAGGCTAACTGTGTGACAAGAAGCAGGAATGTGGTCAGAGACCACTAATTGATTTTTAACTTGTCATAAAGTATCTGGAAGTTTGTCGTTCTGTAACTGTGCCCTGACAGGAAGACAGGTGCAAACAAAGATCCACTGAAGACGTGTTGAGGGGTCAGTGTAGCCTTCAGGGTTGGATTATTTTTATACAGGAAGAAATGAGAAAAATCTCTCCAAGCAAAGAGAACGGTTAGGAAAAAAAAAAACGGATTTGAAACAGACTGGGGAGGGCCCGATTGAAACACTAAGGCCGTTCAGAAGGGCCTAGAGGTCACAAGGGCATGTCTCTACATGTCCCTTTGTGTCCAGTGATCAGGACAAATGGCCAAATGTGCCTCTGTGTGTATCGATTTGCTAGGGCTCTTTTCTTGGAGTCTTTGCACCACCATGACAATTATACCACAGGCTGGGAGACTTACGTACAAGAGAAACTGATTTCTCGCCTTTCCAAACTCTAGGAAGGTCACGTCAAGGAGCAGCAGGTGTGTCATTAGTGAAAGCCCTTTCCTCCTAGATAGTGGCTTCTGTTTTCATGTAGAAGGGCCAAGGCAGCTCTTGGAGGCCTCTGTTTTAAGGGCACTAACCTCACTAATCCTGGGGGCTGCACTCCCAGGATTTCCTGACCGTCTCTCCCTCCTGGCACCAACGTTGTGATGCTTAGCCTTCAATGTAGGAATTTGGAGATTACACAAATATTCAGAACACAGCAGCTGCTGTAACAAATGATCAGAAACTAGGTGGATTTAAACCAATGGAAATTTAATCTTCCACAGTTCTGAAGGCCAGAAACCTTAAATCAAGATGTCAGCAGTGTTGGGGTTTTTTCCTCAGGATTTTTGGGAGGGGGAAACCTTCTTTTTGCCTATTCTAGTTTCTGGTGGCTGCAGACATTTCATTTGGCTTGTGGCTGTGTTATGTGATATGTAAATATTTCTGTATGTGCATGTACATATGAATGCATACACACATATCTTTATTTGTTATATATATATATATATATGATACCAGGAATGGAACTCAGGACCTCACACTTGACAGGAAGATGCTGCACCATTGAGCTATACCCCCAGCCCCATATATTATATATTTTAAATTTTATATTATATATCTATTTATGTAGCAGATACATAAATGTATATTTATATATAATAGTACACATATTATCTATGTATATATTGGTTCTGTGCACATTTAACCAGAAATAAGATCTGTGAAATTTGCATGGACACATGATTATTAGTGGTACAGAACACACATAATAACAAGATATTAATTTCCTGTCTTTTCTGTGTACCAATACTGATAGTGTGTTAAAAACCAAAATAATAAATTTATAAAGTCAGAAAAACACAGAGTTCTTTCTGGATGAGCCACAGTACTTGTCAAATTCTTGAAAGCCATGTTTCTGGCTGTGCCTGTGTGCATTTAGTAGGTATCTACATAGTTGTGTTCAACATTTTGGAATCATGTGCTGTTCAGTTTACTTTGTAAATATTCTAGATATTTAGATACTTAACCAGTTCCTAGTTAAAAAACACTGCCCTCATTCTGTCTCTCATTTATCCTACTCTGGAAAATTATTTCACTTTTAGTATATACACATTTGGTGTTTTTCAGTGAACCCATCCTCAAAGTTATCATTGTTTATTCCATCAGAAGTGAAATTCTGTGCTCTGCCCTGCCCATAGTTGTACACAAACCCAGATCGATATTGGCTTGGTGTCATCAGTCACTTTTCAGCAGCATCTGACTGTGAACATTTAATTGAGGACAAAAATGGAGCACTCAAAACATTTATTGTCGTGCAAGACAAGTTGTAGTTGGCTGTCAGTTGTTAACTAATGGAAATTAATTCCCATTTCTTCTTGAGATGTTTTGCAGTTAGTAATGCTCATTAATTCAGAGGCACTGACATCAACAGAAAGAAAATTAGCATTTTATACTAAGAAAAAGTACATTTTAAACTGAAATTCCTTTGCTTGTGATATGTTACAGTTTGACAAGTCCAGTGACTCAATTTTTTCATCTACTCCAGATCATTTTTAGCTACTTTAACTTGTTTGCTAAATCAATTGTGCTCCAGCAGCAACTGAATTCTGTTAAGAAAATGAAAAAGAGAAACGGAGGAAGAAGAGAGGGAGAAGGAGAGCACATCCCACAGAAAGTTCAGTGAGCTGTGCCTCTCCACACGTGGTCTGTGTTGTGTACTGAAGTGCACTGAAAGTTGAGACAAGAAAGCTATCTTTGCTTTCTCATTGATTACCTCCTCAGTTTTCTAAAGACTTTTCAGCAAGTACTTTGTTCTTCTCTTGTTTCTCTTGTTTACAATTTCACTGTGGTGCACTGTCTGTGAGCCAACAGCATAGGGTCCCTGTAGAGAAGAAATACCACACTGGTGAAGCATGCTTGATAACTGGGTCCTTTGCAATGGACCCCTAAAGTGAAGGCCTGAGTCTGTCTACCTTGGGAGTTGCTCCACTCTGACAGGTGCTACAGCAAGACCCTGAGATGGTTCCCCTGACTTTGAAACTCAGTCCAGTGGTTCCTGACAGTCCTGGAATTCGAACACCAGTTACATTTGAAAAGAGAGGTGGACACTAGCATAGGAGAGCCAGTCTTATTTTGTAAAGCATCCTTGCAACCACTTAATACACAGGAAAGGAAGACATGAAATAACCTCAGGGTGTAGGACAGCCTTTTCAGTGATATAAAAGGGACATTATCAAAAATGTCAACGTAGGTTTGAAGCCACATGTTTGGAAACCACTCACTTAAAAACCACAGTGTGGGCAGTTGCTTCTCTGATCAAGTGCATGCTGTTAAATTAGCTTAGAATACTCATATATGTCCTAATAAATGGGAAAAATGAAATCTTGCCCTTTTATTTACTTTACCTAGATATATTCATTTCAATCCATTTGATGGCTGGGTGAGTGGCTAGAATTATCACCTTTCTTCTGAGTATTGTCAGTTCTTCACAGAAGCAATAAAATTCTAAATCTTAGTCATTTCTGGAAAATCTCTCAATAAGTAGCATACTAAGTAAAATTAATGATGGTAAAGTTTGAGATTACAGATCTCAGGATAGCCCCCAGTAACCTCATCTCCTGACTGTCACATCCTGTGTCATCCTGTCTCACGATGAATTAGAGCTGGCCTGTGCACTCAGTAGAGTGAGTTGTGTCGTTTAGGGGGAAGAAAAATCAGGTCACCATTCTGAGGACACTCAAACCGGTCCCGGGCGAGGAACTGACTTGCCTGCCATGTTGAGCAGCCATGTTGAGTAGCCATGTTGAGCAGCCATGCTGAGCAGCCATATTGAGCAGCCATGTTGAGTATCCACATTGAAAGCAAATCCCCCAGGTGCCATGGAGCTTTTGGTTCTTCCAGGTTATCTCCTGGACATGGTGCCACAGAGATGGTCACCCACTTCTTTACCCTGGTTTCATGCTTAAAGAAACCAGGAGGTAATAAACTACTATTATGTTTTCAACCATTGAATTGTGGTATTTTTCTTGTGGCTTAGCTGAGTGCTCATTTTACCAAAACTATCAGCTTCCAATATCTGCTGTAAAATTCTCTTTACCCTTTTCTTATGGAAAAGAATAAAGGTGAAAGTTTGAAATCACCCACAGTTGATGAATGAATAAACAAAATGCCATATGAACATGCAATGAAACAAAATTGACCTTTAATAAGGAATGAAGTTCTAACATGCATCATGATGTAGATAAACCTCAGATATTCTGCTGAGTGAAGTAAGCCAAACATAAAAGGGCAAATATTGTCTGATTTCAATTAATTGAGTCATCTGAAATTGTCAAATCTGTAGAAACAGAACATGGGAAGGTGGTTACCAGTAGTTTTAGGGAGAGGATCATGAGAAGTTAGTGTTCAGTGAATACAGAATTTCGCTTGGGATGAGGAAAGTATTCTGGAGACGGAGTGCGGTGATTGTGGTGAACAGCACTGTGAATACCACCGAAATGTGCACTTACTAGTCCACATGGTAAGTGTTAAGTAGTTTATGTTTTACCACAGTCAAAAAGACAAACGCCCCCTAAATGCCAGCCAGGGACTGCGCCCTAGACAGAGACCAAAGCTGCATGGAGGAGAGAAAGAGGAAGCCACAGGGAGGGAGTGAAGTAGCCCCTGTGGGTCTAGACCATGATGATTTTGGAAACAATGTCTTCCCCTACTGCACAGAAAGCTCCGAAACTCACCTTAAAGGAGAACATCTCAGTACTCTTCCCCGCCTATCAGTTACCAAATATAGTACCTAAATAGGTTCTTTAATCTTGTGCCCACGTTTTCTCAGAATCCAGCAAAAATAATAATATAGTATAATAATATATTACTTAATTAGAATAACCACAAAGTTCAGTTAAAAGCATAAGTATAAAATAGCTTTTTAAATTAGATGGCATGATATCATTCTACAGAATAAATACATTTATTCATATTATTCAAGAAATAATGCCTTATGGTGATCAGTGTTAGATATTTTTATTCATTCCTTCAAGAAATATTTATAGAACACAAATTACCGAGGACTATTTTGGATACTGGAAAACTTACGCATGGGAAATGAGGTAAAAATATTAAACGGGAAATAATCATGTTTGAAATCATATAAACTTAAAAATAAATTGAATTTAAGTGAACACTGTCTGCTTTATTTTTATTTAAAATTGCACTTAGTAGCTGCTTATACCAACCACCACATAATTTTATTTAATAACCTCAGTTGTTCCTACCACACTTACTGCTTTCCAAGCCAAAATTACATTCTGTGACTTCTACTGGGGTTAATTTCCCTTCACACTGAGGAGGGGAGCAGTTTCTCATCACAAAGGCCCTGAAACAGAAAGCTTCCCCACCAGTCTGGAGAAAGCTCTTCCTGCCTCTCCATGTCTGCGATATTTCAAGCCAGGCTCCAATTATATTAGAAAAGAACTCTTTAAGGAAAATGGTGATTAACATCTGTAACTGCAGTGAAGCGCTTCTGACATTAAAGAGGAAAATATAAAGCATGGGCCTTTTTAGATAAACTGACACATTTCTGCAGGGGGCTTCATAATGTGTTGGGCATCCTTTGTTTTGAGGAAGACTGGGACATTAACAACCTTAAATTCAGCATAATTCAGATTGAAAGTAACAGGCAGTGTTGCTCATACTGGAAACGTGGGCTTTAGCAGCACAAACACTGCGTGTGTCTGCTGGGCAGTGAACATGCACATATATATTCACCTAGATGCATGCAAGCATACAGATACACATCCACACATACATACACAGATACCTGCGCACACATGCACACACACCTATAGACCACACCTGCTCAGTAGATGTAACTCCATTTCTGTGGCTTTGCAGTTCTCAAAAGGAAAGGGGTTTCTATCTGATTACTCCACGCTGTTGCTTTAATAGAAATGAAGGCAAAACAGTGCATGGGGTCCCTTACGCCCATCTGTGGTGCCCTGTGTCTGTCATTCAGGCCGCTGCTCCCCACGGAAGCTCTGTGTGGACCACACTGCATTGGCTCATTCACTGCAGCGAGCACTCACAGGTTTCAAGGGAAGAGAATGCACTCTGCTCATCTCAGTCAATGGGAGCTTGTTGTAGGTTTCCAGGGGGTGATGAAAGAGACAGGAAATGGTTTCAGCAGGCTTGGCCAGGCAGGCCTCATTGAAAACCAGCTCACGAGTCTGGACACAGAAGTAGCTTTGGGGCTGGGCAGGAACTCTGAGCGTGGTGCAGAGAAGCCAGTGTGGACTCGACTGCCTAGTGAGCCTTTGGTGTGGGCTCTGGGCTCCCCAGCTCCTCCCGCACCGCCCTGCCGCTCCCTCCGACCTCCCCCTACCTCAGCTCTGCCCCCAGGCCCTGCATCTGTCTCCTGTTTGTGTCACTTTCTAGTGCCATGGGTTCCAGCTTGATCAAGAGAGGTCTTAGGGCCCGCGTCTGACCCTCCAGTCCAAGACCCGTTTGTTAAAGTCCCAGCCCCCAGTATATAGGACTGTGTCTGCAAATAAGGTCTTTTAAAAGATGGTACATTCAAAGGAAACCATTAAAGTGAGACCCCAATCCTGTGGGACTGGGGTCCTCGTAAGACTAGGAAGAGACACCAGGAATAAGACCATCTAAAGACAGTGAGAATTTATCCACTTGCAAACCAAAGAGAAAGAAAACCTGAGGCCACCTGGACCTTGGACTTCCAGACTCCAGAACTGTGGGAAAATAAATCCCTGTGGTTCAAGCCACACAGTCTGTGGAATTTTGTTACCACAGCTCTAGCAGACAAGAGGCTGGCCGTAACACAAGAGGCTGGCCATGGAACCGAGAGCAGGTATCCAGGATGAAGCTGGGCAGAGCTTTCTCACAAGCTACTCCATATGCCAGCCCTGGGCAGAACTAGCCTGAGGACCACTGAATCCCAGTGATACTTACCTGAGGTAGAATTCCTCAGGCCTGTGGGTCCCCAAAGGGAAGCCCTTGGTAGTGATAGGAGTGACCTCTGGCCTGAGGAGGCCCAGAGTGGGGCCAGTCTGGCTGACTGGACACTTGGCTTGAATAGATCTGCCTTTTCTGAAGGTAAATTGTGTGTAGTGTTTAAATTCCAGTGTGTAAAGAAGCACTGGACATAATGTAATACTTGCAATATGAGTCAACACAAACATGGTGGAAACAGCACAGGTTAAACTTGTGCTACTGCTGTCGGTGAAAATCATTTGAACCACATTACTGTGCTGAGTTACTCTCGTCTATCAAGGAGCTGCATAAAATAATTTTTAAATGCTCGAGATCATGGGAAATATGAATTCTTATTCACGCTTAATGTTAATATAAAATTTTCTAAATTTTCTAAAAATGAAATTTTCTAAGTTTTCTAAATTTTCCAAAAAAGGAAGTTAATATAGATCCATTATCTGTTCTAAATTTGGAAACATTTGTATAGGCTATAGAAAATAAGATTTGAAAACTGGGTATTTTTGTAACTTTCTATATACATCATTATACCTATAAGCAATGAAGTCTGACATGAAAAGTCACTAGTGTTTTGCTAGATTGGACATGCTCATATGATAATGACATGATTACCATAAGACAAGAGTCATTGTCTTTTTTAAGTTTCATTCCTTCAGTTTTAAAGTCACTCAGATAAAGTATTCACCCTACCACCTTTTGAATTTCACATTAAAATGTATTCTATTCTAATTCTTAAAAAAGAAACACTGGAGTGAACAAAACTGAAACTTGCTGGCCTCTTCTCTAGAGCCCTGCTTTCCAAAGTATGGCGCTGAGACCTGGGCGTTCGTTAGAAAAGCAAACGCCAAGCCCCCCCTCCCCACGTACCACACCAGAATCTGCGCTTTAACAAATGATCTCTGTACAGGTGGAAGCCAGGCTCCCTCATTCTATCGTCACAAAAATCTCTCTGCCACAGCTCTTTTCCTACTGAAATTAGAAATCAAATGGTGACACCCTTGTCCCCTGTCAGTGTGTTGTGAGTGGCATTAGGAGGACCAGACTGTTTGAGCTTTGAAGTCTTAGGGTTTTGTCTTACTGGACCAAAAGTCTCCGTTTGAGAATCCAGGTGTTTGATATAGTTGATAAAAGAGAAACAAAACGGAAACCTTCTTTTCAGAATGCAATGGAATAGATTTTCCATGACAGTTTACCTTGTTAAAATTTACAGTTTCTGTTTCCATTAAAAAGTCAAACTTGTAAGTGTGCCTTTCCAAGGTTTAGGACAGTTGCTTCCCTTTTCTTACCCCAGACAAATCCGCCAGTGTCTCTTTATTCTCCTGCTGACTCTTCCTCCGCTTGCTGAGGGTATCTGGACTCTTCACTCCACAACTGCTCATCTTTGCTCCTGGCCTTTGTCCTTGTCTTGCTGTGATACCTTTCCTAACTCTGTCCCTCCCTGTCTGCCCCTGACTTCTGTGAAACCCAGTGTCACGACCATATCCAGCCCTCCCTGGTTCATTCAGCCAACAGTGCTTCTCTAGCCAGCTCCTCACCACGGAGGCGGCCTCTTCCTGTGGGTTTCCAGTCACTGTGCCTCTCGTGTGCTTTTTACCATCCAGCCAAATGCCACTCAGGACGTTCATCCACGTGGAGACAGACTCGGGACTATTCTCTGCGGTTCACTGTGGTTAGGAGTTCTTATCAGAACCACAGAATCCCAGAGCCCAGACCACCGCAGATCAGAGCCTGCATTTTAACAGAACCTGTGGCTGAGATTGGTTTCACATGCAAATTTAAGAAGCTTCGATCTGCAAGCCAGTGCTGACCAATGCTTCTCCTCCTTGATGAGTGAAAGGCCTCAAGGGTTCTGATCTCTGGCGTGGAGCTGAGCCCCCTCATCTGGACCTCACACTCAGAGGGTGAGGGGACCAGGACTGCTCCCCTGCTTTCAGGAACCCATGGAGGACGGACGGACAGAGATCCAGACACACCTAGCTTTCACCAGGAGGAGTATCCTAGAGTCGTTCCCACCATGCCTGACCCCAGGGTGTGCCCTTCCCAAACGCCCTTTCTGTGCCCTCTCCCCAAAGAACAGACGTCTCTCACTCCTTCGCACGCGCACTGCAGATTAGCTCGAAGGAAGCTTTGCAGTATGTGCACGTGAGGAAATCAAAACTAGGAGTGCATTGGGGTCGCCTTGACCTTTTCTAAGCCGTAAGAGGCGTTCACTCCTGAACATGAATGAGTCCTTTAAGTCCCACATCCATCTCATTAGAAGATGTATTTTTAATAGAATTTTATTTTGTGTTTCGTAATTGCATATCCAAATTCTGTGCTTTAATGGCGTGTGTTTTAATTGTTCCTGGACTAACGGGAGCCACGATGATCACTCAGTGCAAAAGGGCAAAAGCAAGCCCTGCTGTGCTGTGCTGGGAAATGAGGACTATGTGTATGCACGTGTGTGATTTAATGGCATATCAAGATATTTCATTCATATATGTGATTATTTTAAAGAGGAAAAACCAGAGACATTCTTTAGCAACTGAGACTGCTTCCTAATCTACCCTTATTGGGTCAAGCTCTGAGCCTTTCAGTAAGCCTACAAAGGGAAACTAAAACTTTGAATCCTTCCCTTAGGCTTGACCTTCGAACCAGTTTCTCAGAAACAAGAAAGGAAGCTGCAGAGCCTCGGCTGTCCTCAAACCCTGGTTCAGGCAAAAAGGCTCAGTTCTTCGGCTGCAGACTTTGATTTGCAGTTTAATTCACCCTACAAGGCAAGGATAATGTGTCAGGTTGAAAGCTGGAAAAATTAAACTTGGCCTTGAGTTTTCTGACAAATCAACACCCATTCCTTAGCAAATTTCAGCAGCAAACTATTTCAGCCGCACAGCAAATGGTTTCTTTCAGTTAACACACAGCAAGTGAGGAGGTCTGGCATCCTGAGGAACAATGACCGACTATCCGCGTCCCCACGGCCGCTCTCCTGGCGCTCAATGGCGCACTGTGGAGGCTGTGGCAGGCTGCCCTCAGACTGGGAAGGCTTGCGCATTTCATCTTTTCCAGAAAGCCAGAGCTCTCCCCTGCCAGTAGCCTCAGATGCCCCCGACCTTGTTAGGATAGATACCGCTTCGCTTCTTCATTGTGATTTGCAAAAGCGAAACCGGGGAAGATACTTTCAAATACTCCCCGGATTCCTCATATAGGTGGAGGTCACGCACTCCTGTGATGGCCGTTGTCACTGACAGGGAGAGTGTACACTGGGAGAATGATAGGCAAGGCTATGACCCAAAAACATTCTGACGCCTGCAGAGAGGACACCTTGTGGATTGGTGTTAGCATGATTTTAATTGGGGGGGGGATGTTACCTTTAAAGTTGTTTGGACACTGAGGTCTTGGTGCTTGGCAAAAAAATAAATAAATAAAAGTGAGAAAAGAATTAGCAGGACCTGTCTAGGATCCCTTCTCCACCAGAAGTAGGTCCCACCCCGCCAGGCCTTAGAAACAACCCATGCAGTTAGCAATCATCCAAAACTGCCACCTGGTAGTAGGCTTCTGCCTTTCTGGGTAGCCAGTGCCCAACTGGCCCGTCTCTGGTGGCCGGGTGATGGCATGCTTCCCAGGCCTAAGTCTCATCTTGAAGCCTTCCTCAGCAACTCAACACCCTCAGGGCCAGGCCCATACCCTGCAAGGATCCCCACTGTTTCCAGGGCCTGGGATTTTATTTTTAGCTGGGCTCTGCCTGCTTCTCTGCCCGAATCTCCTGCTGTGGGGAACACTCATACTTGTGTTGCAATTTCTTTTGACTTAGACTATAGATTTTGCTCAATAGCATACACATCTTTATGTCTCCCTCTTGTAGTGAAGCACTTTTTCTCCAATAGCTGTCAAAATGAAAGAGGTTGCATAGTAAATGCATCAAGAGGCCACTCAAAATATATAGCACACAACAGTTCTGTAAAATATTGAAAGCCTGACTCACTCCAATGTCGTTCTGCTGCTTTTATATATGCAGAAGTGAGACTTCAACGAAACCCCAGCGTGAGGCAGTGCACTTGTGTCGCTAGTCTTTTAGAAGCGATTCATAAATGCTTCTTGCAGAACGTTATTATGCAACAGTGCCTTCATTACATCAACCGAGAGTCTGTGGGCTAACGTTGAAACTATCAAGATGAGGAAGACTTGTACATGTCTGCAAGAAACTGTGGGGTGTCTGCGGGGGAACGCCAGGTCCACAGCGTTTCCTGGAGCACATGGTGTGAAGATGTGAAGCGTGGATGGCAGGGGAGCATTTATGTGAACAGGAAGCAGGAGCTTCCTGAGCAAGCTGCGTGAGGTAGGTGGAGAAGAGCCTGTTCGTAAGTGAGGTTCACGATGAGTCTCACACAGAAGGGAAAGTAGGGTGCTTGCAGGGAGGCAGAAGGTGCCCAGCGCGGAGGATGCAGGTGTGCGGAGGGACGAGACAAAACAGGACACCGCCAGAGGGCCCCTGATATCCAGTTTCCACACTAACATTGTTCTAAGCTCTTCTTTAACCTGGAAGATGAGCGTTTTTATCATGCTTCCAGTCACAACCACAAGGGAAGGGGAGACGGAGCCGAGCTTCAGGAAGTGACCTCTACTTTAGGATCAGACGTAGGAGGACAGTGCTCTGCACCAACCTGCACGTTCAGAATCCCCGGGGAGAAATGAGCAAGAACCATGTTCGTGACAGCCGTGCACACGTCTGTGGACTTCATGTTATTCTCCCATCTCTTTTGAAACAAGGCAACCCGTCCCCTCCCATGCTTTCTGCTTCCTCCTTTGATTATATTCCTTGGCCTTTTTATGAGCTTCTCACAGTCCCAGCCTCACATTTTTATTGCATCATTATCCAAATGCCTCACATTGTTAAGGCTGTAAGTTAGGATGCATTTTTGCAGGCATTAGGGGTGGTGGGGCTTTCTTAGATCACAACATACACAGGCAAGACAAGAAAGTTGTAAGGATAGCAGTAAGTCCTAGTAGTAAGTCCCAGCTGGGGCCTTCAGGCATCACCCAGATCCATTGTCACCTGGGTAAGAGTTGGAGCCAGACCCAGAGCACTGGGCCACCTTCCATGCCATGAAACTCGGTGGTTGGTCTACAGAATGTAGTGTTAAAAGGAACCTGATAATCTTCGGTATTGACACAGCATGTACAAGTGACCAAAAAAAAAGGAAAAATAAATTTCATTTAGTATGGCAACATGTTACTGGTATCTAAAATAACTGTCTATAAAATAAGTATTGTATGTCAGGTTTTCTGATAGCTCATACTGTTTTAATTCTGTTTTGCTTGCTGGTGCATCCATTATTAGTCTGGGTATTGGTAGCACATCACTAGAAAGGTGGTAGAACTGATTTTTAAAATGCACTTTTAGGTTCCACATTTCTTTGAGGAAAAGGGAATAATGTGTGTGAATTTTGAACTTAGAAAATATAATTTGTTGCATAATATTATGAAAAAGTTTTCATGCTTATCAAATTCAAAATGACACATTACATAAAGCTGTGTTGAATTCTGTTCCTTTAATCTTGGAAATTGGTGTCACTTCATGTTTTTGAAGACTTCATGTTTTTAATTCATTGTGAGATACATTTTCCTGCTCAGGTCTTCAGCTGACTGAGTGTTTAGTATTCTGTACTATTCCCTTCTACCCCCAAAGGTTTTTTGAAAACCGTGACATACTTGCAGATCTGTCTAAGGGCATGAATATTTAGATAAACAAAAACCTGGTGGGAAAAATAACAAAACTGAAACAACTTTTCTTCTCTTTTTATGTTTTGAGGAAAAAAATCACAGTTAAACTACCTTTTTTATTTGTATTAGTACGTGTGTGTGTTGAGTAATGTTCACATTCTTGGAGTGGAGTTGGTGCCTGTGTGTAGCACATATCTGTGTTCCTTTTTCCTCCCTTTCCACCTCTCTCCTTCCAGATCTTCATTCCCTTCCCCTCCCTACTTCCTACTATCTTTCATCTTTCGCTTTTCTTTCTGATTTGCATAGGTAACTTTTAATCATCGCCCCAAACCACAGTGGAATTGTGACAAAATGCAACTGTACTTTAAATGCTTAAAGATGAATAAAGGACTCAAGTTCGCTACATTACATTTAAAAGCTACATTACATTTTAAAGATGAATAAAGGACTCAAGTTCGCTACATTACATTTCATATAAACAGGAGAAAGCCTTAATATTGCTTACTTTCTGGATAAGATTCTAGATTTCCTTATCTTGTCTTTGTGCTTCCCCATGGGTTCTTGATTCTTTCTCATTTTTAAAAATTTTTCCGTAATGACATATGCTGCTTCTATAATTCCAAATATGATGTTATCCCACAATCAGGCTCTGCTACGTCACAATGGGGAAAAATCTGCCTCCTAGTGCTATAAAATGGGTGTCTATTGATGCAGAGTAAATGAAGAAGAAAATCTTAAATATCTCAGAAGATGAAGCTAGGGAAATCTTAAATTCTAGAAGATGAAGCAACTTTTCTAACGTGAGTGAAAGTGAAATATATTAGTATTTTCAAGGAACAACTCACTTCCTTCCAGCCCTGGCAACCAGATGTAGGAAAACCAAGGGGCACAAGACTTCCACAATGTGCTGTATTTAGCACACAGGCAACTGTGTGAGGCCTGGGAGCCTAAGCTTGGCCCTGGCTGCTAGGATCTGAGCCCATGAGGGAGGCAGAACCCTGAGCGTCATAGCCCTCCCAAATTGGATTCGTGTTCTAAGCCTCGAGCCAGAGGCTGTGTCACTTTGCCAAAGCAGCCTGGCCAGTGAGCCAGGCCCAGGAAGTGCGGGATCCATTTCAGTGTACCCCGTGAGCCCACTGCTAAAACAGTCTAATCATCGCTTCAAGAAAAGCCAGAACGTGACTATGACAAATTGAATATAACCGTGGATTTATTCAGAAAAGTTTTTGGCAAATGCCTTGCAAAAAAGTATGTAAATAGTACATTCATTCAGTATACATCTTAATTGACTAATTTATCTTGCAAGTAATGACATATCTCTAAACAAAATCATGAATTAGGAATCTAACAGTTTTTACTTGACAAAAATGATCCTGGTGTGGTTGCAGGTGTTGGAAAACACAGTTTCTATTCTGTTGGAGCTTGGGTAATAAGTAGTAAGAAGAAAGATGCAAGAAACAAATAAATGTTTCTAAGTAGATGGAATATTGTATAGGAAACAGAAGTGAGGAGCCCGGAAACGAAGGTGCTGCTTGACATGAGGTGGGTAAGCCAGGGTAAGCCTTTCTGTAGGAGCCATGTTTGAATGGAGACCAGAGCCCAAGGTGGGTGTGATCCAGCAGATTCCTGAAGAAGAGTCTTGGGGCTGGAGGAAATGGGAAATGCAAGGGCCTTGAGGCACAGACTGCTAGATAAGTGTGTACCACAGTAAAGAGGTCAGCATGGTCAGATCATGGTGTACAGAACAGGGCAGAAGGTGGGCAGATTTAGCAGAAGTCCAGACTGTAGGGACTCCCTGGAGGACACCGTGAAGGCTCTGGGTGTTGTAAATGGGATGGGAAAGCGCTAAATGTTTTTGCCAGTGTGGAAGGGCATGGAATTGAAGAGGATCATTGTAGCGTCCAGAGACAGTGGAATGAGGACAGGTTGCAAGCAAGGACACGTTACAGAGCGTGTTACTGTTGTTGACGTCTAAAGGAAGCAACTCGTGCTAAGTTAGCAGGCTGGATGGTTATGAGATGCCACAAAACTGGGGATATTTTTAAGGACAGAATCCAAAAAATCTGCTGATGAATTGAATTTGCAGTCCTAGCAACACAGAGGCGACCAGGACAGCTAAAGCGGTGATGTGCCAAACAGCTGGGCAGAGATTCCATTTCCTGAGATGAGCAGGACCAGGAGATGCACTGGAAGGCAGGAGACAGGTTGACGGGCAAAGGCCGGCACTTGTCCATTTGTCCATCCCAGTGGAAATGTGGGATTGGAGCTCAGGGCATGGCTTGGATAGGGAGAGGAAACCGGGCCTCCTCGGCGTGTGAATCCAGGGGGGCACACTCCTGTCAAGCAGGAGAGATGCGCAAGAACCCTCACAGCTTGCAAAGGGTTTTGAAGAAAGGGTTTGGCAGAGAGAACTAAAGTGGAGCCAACACTGGAGAAGAAGGAGGTGCAAGAGGGTGCTGGGTCCTGGCACACTGTTGAGGGGAGCAGCTAGCAGAAGGGGTAGCCTCGAGTGAGGGGCTGCAGAGACAGCCAGTCGGGGAGCGCTGGTAACCACTGTGGTCGGCAGTGCTCAGTTTGGGAAGTAGGGCAATAAAACCCTGATTTACTGATTGACCTCAGAGCATGAGGATGTAGACAACACTGGAGATAAAACTCAGAACAGTGGTGCAGAACACAGTTGGAGATATAAGCTACCCTAGTTCAAATCTTGGTCCCAGCTGTTGTGAATTTGCACTGCTTACTTCTTTGGGACTCAGTTTGTTCCAGTGTGCTATGGGGATAATAATATCTTTTATTTTATTAGCAATTATAGTATCATTGTGCAGAGTAGTTAAGTTAATGTGTGCAAAGTGCTTACAGCAGTGCTTGACATTACTTAGGTGTTTATAGTTATTACTATCAGAGTACTGATGTGGTCAGAGACATCTCTAGGGATACTTCTTTCAGGGTGAGTAAAGAAAGAAAAAAGAGGCACACATATATATCTGAAAATATGTGGGGGGAGTTTCCTTTTTTTGAGGTACTGCAGACTGAACCCAGTGTCTTGCAAGTGCTTTACTGGTGAGCTACATTCTCATCCTTTTTGAAAAAGTTTTGTTTCAAGACAGAGTCCTACTAAGTTGTTCAATTGCCCAGGCTGGCCTTGAACTTGAGACGCTAAGGCATGTTTATAGCGTGCTCTTTGCTGCTGGGAACACCCAGAAGAACTGCGGTAGTGGAGAGAGATAAGCAAGGTTCTTGCATATGGCAGAAGGAGTGGAGTTAGTGTGGAAGGGAGGGGAGATGATCACACCTCCTTAGCAAAAGGAAAGGTCAGCCTGGCTGAGTAGAGGGATCTAGGCTGCACAACTACTTCTGTTTCCTCACAAAGGAAAGAGGCCAAGGTCTCAGGAGGGCATGCGGAGGGGTGGGGGCAGCCGGAGGCTCAGGAGGGGGCAGCGTTCTGCAAGCCCCTCCGAGCCCCTCTGAGTACTGCATTCCATTTGGCACTGCATCTGAGATCTTGGACTCTTCAGTAAACTCTGGTGGAAGCTATGGGCATAGTGATGCACCACTTGTAGGA
Source organism: Dolichotis patagonum (assembly GCA_004027295.1). Lineage (NCBI taxonomy): Eukaryota > Metazoa > Chordata > Mammalia > Rodentia > Caviidae > Dolichotis > Dolichotis patagonum. The sequence continues at coordinate 17,354 of PVJX010016651.1, read as the reverse complement.
TTCTGAATGTAACACCAGGGTTTTTTGAGGAAGGGGATTCTAACCATGACCCTGGCAACCAGAGGTTAAACACCTGTGCTTTTATAGAAATGGTCATGGTCATAGCTTGAAAATGCTTTCTCTAAAATATACCAGTGCACTGTTAACCCTAGGAGATCTGCAGAAGACCGAGGACAAATGCTAGGTTGCTGCTATCCAGCTGTAGCACACTGAGCTGAGTCATAAACCTCATTGAGCCAAAGGTTCTCAGCTGGTTAACTGGGTGTAAAATAATAGCACCTGCCTTGTAGAACCCTTTCAAGGATTAAAAAAGACACATTAAAATCTAAGGTATTTAGGATCTGTCTGGCAGATAGTAGGTGAAAACTGCTGATCCTGATTTTCAGCATGTCTCAAAAGATCCTAATTATGTAATCCAGAGGTTTTTGTTTTTATTCATTCCTGAGCTATATAAGCTTTCAATTGAGTGCTGGAGTTGAATTCATCTTTGCAACTCTTGTCCATAGAAAGTACAATACAAGAAATAATGAGATAAATGCCTTTTAACTCTCTGAGCACTGAAATCCACGTGAGTAGTGGCCGAAAGGGGCCCGTAGCAATAAACGTTCAGAGCATGATACGAGATCAGTTTCTACCTCCCGACATAAGGTGACTGGGCGTCCCAGCCGATCGTCCTCTGTGTTTTTATGCAAGTCAGGCTCTTACTATGTGGAGCCGATGGGAGACAATGAAGAGTTGGAGCCACCATTTCCTTGGCCAAGGCAAACACTGTTAACCCAGACCAGTGACTGGGGCACTGAGCAGAACACACAGCAGAGACTTTCAGATTGAACTCTTAACAAAATTAATTCATTCTCACAATGACTGAGGGGGAAAAAGTTGAAAATGTGCATTTTTGTATCCCCCCAACTGCAAAAAATAATTTATCCCTGAGCTTTGTGTTCGACCCGTTTATTCCGATGTATTTATTTACTTATTTATTCAGTCGTGGGGGGGGCATCAGGGATCGAACTCACGACCTTGCGCTTGCCAGGCAGGTGCTTGTGCCGCTGAGCTAAATCCCCAGCCCTCATTCAGATGTATTTATATGCTAAAGATTTGCTCCAGGCAAGCTATCATTAGTACTGTTTTCCAGTTACTGTGCTAGGTTGTACCATTAGTGAAAACTCTAAAACAAAAGCTGCCTTGAAATCAATTTTTTTTTCTTTTTGGGCAAAAGTGAAGAAATTGACATACAATGAGATCAACAGAACAGAATTATCTATAAATCGCTTTAATGTTTTTCAGATATGGAGTGTAAAGTAATTTAAGATCTCTGCTATCTCTAAAATCGAATCATCTTTAAACTAATAAAATAGTAGCAAAAAGCCATACTCCCTGTTACATCAGTTGCCATATTGAATTATCCCTGAATCTACTCTATTCTTTCTAATACAAGGAAACATGAAGAAGAGCAGACTTTTGAAAATATGAAACTGTCCACTTTCATTCCTAGTGAACCCTCAACTGCTCAGCTTGTTTGGTTTGCTCCAGAGTTCTTATTGTTTACACAATGTAATGGAAAAATTGGGACATTATAATTAATAAATTATTTGGTTATCAAGTCAATGTACCATGACATCTTGTTCCACTGGAATTTTAGATAAACAATGAAAAAAATTTTGAGGTATGGTTTCTTAAAATATTTGAAACATTCTTGCAGAAAACACTGATTCCCTTTGGCTAATGTTGAATGTAGTGGGGTGGCCTGTGTTTCTCTCAAAGCACTGCCAGCTGCCCTGGTCACTCTGAAACATCTTTCCTTCCCCATCTACAACCGAGGCACTTGTTTCTCCCAGGGAAGTGAACCAGAAGCCAGCAGCTCGTTGTCCAGCTGTGATCCAAATTTAAGTAGGAAGCGAGTCTTTTGGGTTGTAAAAGTGGATTGTGATGGGGGATGAGGAGGAAGACTTCCTAGGGTCCCTCCCCAGATCCCATCCTGGAGGAGAGGGACCCCAGGCGGGAATTCAGCTGTACTAGAGGAACCCAGGTATAACACAGCTCTTGAATTTTGGAAAGAAGCTGAAAGATCAAGCAAGAATTAGAGAGTCAAGAAATTCAGAGGGGCCAGTGCCCCAGAGGAGTGGAGCTGCTGTGTGGAGCCCAAGAAGGAGTCCTCAGACCGCAGTAACTCAGGGATCAGAGCCCAGGAACGCATTGCCTGTGTGTCTCCTTGGAATTCTGGGAAATCCCTCCCCATGGGCACCAGCGCAGGTATGTTGGTGGGAAGGCAGCATGATGTGGTAGGGCACAGGAATGCCTCCCCCTCCCATGAACCAGCACTCTCAAGCAGGAATTCCAGATGTTTCTAAGGAGTGCTGCAGGAGTGTTAGGGCTAGAGGTATAAGGGTGTTAGAGTGTGTAAAAGTTTGTGGGAGTGAGAGGGGATATTGAGAGTGAGTGTGAGTGTGTAAGGGTTGAATATAAGTATGCAAGAGCATGTGTATGTGGGGTGTGTGAGTGTGAGCATGTGTGCAAGGGGCCGGGCATGAGCATATGGGGTGAGTGTGGGGCATGTGCAAGTGTGAGCCTCGCTTGCAGGAGGAGGCACCGAGCGGGGCTCGTTCTGCAGCACCCCAGGGGAGCACTGGGGAAGCGTCAGGTCACCTGGGCCCTGGGTGATCCTTCTGAGGGCCAAGGACAGCTCCTGGGTGTTACGAACAAGGATTGACAGAATCAGAGGCACGTCACAGGGAGATGACAGTGATTTTAACATGTGGGATGGAATGAAGCAACGGATCTGCGAGCTGTCACAAAAGATGACTGTGGGGTTTTAAGCCTTAGAAAACAGTGTTATAAATAGAAGCCCTGAAGGCAGGAGGAGAAATGAAGTTGGAGAGGAAGCGAAGCATTCACTTCAGATGTGTCAAATTGCATGTGGCAGTTGCCGTGGTCAGTAACGATGCTTTGAACACCTGCTAGGCGCCAGGCCTGGGCCTGGCACTGGGGTATAATGAGCAATGCACTGAGCGTACCAGGTTGCAGGGTGCCATGACTCTGCTGGGGTGCACGTGGGTTATTTCTTACCAGCCTCTGCTGTGCCCAGGGCCCAGCCCTTGAAAGGACCCAAATATTTGTTAATAAGTTTAAACAGACAATGATACACTGGCACAGTGAAAAATGTTCCTGGGTTTGTGTGGTTATTCACTGCCTCTGATTACTTTTGCTTTGATGAAAGCTGACGGCATTAATTTATCCCGTATTTGCTTCTCTGGCACTGGGACTTGAGTCCGGGCTGTAGCACTGAGCTCTGTGTCCATCCCTTTGTTACTTTTCATTTGGAGACAGGGTCTCACTGAGACGCTAAATGGCCCAGGTTGGGTTCAAACTTGCAGTCCTCCTGCCTGACTCTGTAAGAGTCCTGTGCTTTTGGGCATGTGCCACCATGCCCAGCTACACTGAGTTTTAAAAATAAAAATAAAGCCTAGCAGTGAGCCTAGATTTCACCTTTAATGGACTCCATTTCCAATTTTAAGGTTCTGAACAATGGAAAGTTGAGGGCAGTGAACCTGGTTTCCCTAAATCAGGTGTGGCAAACTGTAGCCTGAGGATCCAATGTGGCTGCCAGCTTTATATTTTAAATAAAGTTTTATTGTCATGCTCACGTGCTGATGTATTAGCTATGGCTGCTCTCAGAGCACCCCAACAATCCAGCTGACGAGATGAAAGACATTGTTCTCCAAAGCCTGAAACATTTGCCGTCTGGCCAGTGACAGAAAAGGTCCAGTGACTCTTGCTTTTGAGTCAGAATTTGATAAGTTAGAACTTGTTTGCAAATGCAGTGGGCAGATTGCATCCTTCCAAAGAGAAAAAATGAATTGGAATTTAAGCAGAGGCAGCCAGGGATCTTAGCCATACAATTTAAAACACTGCCTTAGTCAGTGCAGGCAGCTCTAACAAAATACCCTAAAATGCCTTATACACAAGGGAAAGTTATTTCTCCCAGTTCTGGAGATTGAGGCAAACTCGATGACTGGTTGACAGAAGATTCCTGGTTTAAGGTCAGAAAACTTGTCCTCTGTCCTCATGGCATGAGGGACTGGCCACCTCTGGGGACCTTTTGTGAGGGCACTAACCCGTCTCCCAGAGGCCCCATCTCCTCACTCTCATTTTAGGGGTTAGCATGGAAGCATATTATTTTGATGGGGAGGCACAGACACTCAGAGCATAGCAAATATTAGTTATGCAATATCTGTATAAAGTAACTGAAATTTTAACGGGCAACACTGTAAGTCTTGATATAATGAATGTGTGCATTTGAAATTACTGAAGTTCTTCTCCGATGCTTACTTTTTTTTTTTTTGCTATTATACTGAGCTTTTATAAAACCATGATTTTTTTCTATAAAATTGTTTAGTGAACACTAGTCCAGAGGACCCTGAGATGATCTCAGTACGCACTGAATTAATATAGTGCAAATTATTGTTGGTGAGAACACACTTTAAAATATAGATAGCACTTGAGTAGTGAGACTTTCCTCAGCCCCTTGGCCCCATTTCCTTCTTACAGTAAGTCTCCCAAGGGAGCCTCGTGTGAGCTGTCTTTAGACAGCTTCCTCCCACCTGGTAGCTCCCCAGTGAGCCCCTAGTTCTGCACACATTCACGCATGCATGTGCAAACACACATACAGACATGCACACAGGCACATGCTGGGTGCTTTGGGTGTGACTTCAGGGACATAAGCCTTTAAACTCTTCCTTCGCATTATCAATGACTCAGAAGCAGAGAAAAAAGGGAAGAACACATTTCTGAGCATGAGATATGGAAATTAGTCCTAAAGATTAGTTTGTCTGTGGGGACTAATAAATGACTCTGAAGGCAATTCAGGAAAATGCTTTGGCAAGCTGGCGTCACTGAACCAAGCCAGCAGCCTCGGGGCCTGTCCTGGAGGAGAACCGTCTCTTCCTTGTGTGCCTCTGGAACCTTGGTTCCGAGCCCGGGCTGTGAGGTGAGCCTGCAGCCCAGACACAGGCGCCTTGCTGCAGGACACCAAAAAGCAGGCAATGCCCTGGTGAAGGTGCCCAGTCTCTGAGTTGAGGCAGACTATGAGAGTTGTCGCTAAGGACAGAAAGCTGGTTGCATGAATTCAAGACTAAACTCGGCACGATGTAAGCCAGGCCTTTAGCGGTATTGCAGCATTCTGACTCAGCGACATGATAAATGATTACTGCATCAAACCTTCTCAGGCACAGGTGAATCCCAGCAAATGCATGCATTTTAAACATACTGGCACCTTGCTTAACAGGGCCCAGGGGCAACCTATGAGTTCCAAAAAGAGAGCAAAGCAAGAAAGCTAAAAAACAAAACAAAAAAACCTTTCTGTTTCCAAGGCAACAGAATGACAAATAACTTGATTCTTAATCCAGTGCACAAATGACGGTCTGGTACTTTTTCAGTTGAAAATGTCTGTAGGAGTGAAGACCCTGTGCCAACCCCCAAGGGCCTGTTTTTCTAACGATTCTGCAAAAGATGCCTTAACGATGTTTTGGGAGAAGCTTCCAGCTTCTAATCCATTGCAAAACAAAGATATAAAAATGTAAAAGTTACTTGTCATTGCTAGGACAGAACACCACAATTTAAGGGAACACATGTTTCATTTGTTCACACTTTCCTGGGGTTCAGTCTACAGTCAGCTGGTTCCGAGGCAGGAAGATTTTGGTTGGAAAAACATGGAAGAGTGCAGATCCTTAGTTCATGGCGACTGGGAAGCAAAGCAAAGGGACAGTACCAGGGAGGAAAGGAAGGTGCTAGTGACCTTATCCAGTGCACGAAGTCATGCTTCCATACCCTACTCAGACACATCCCGAAGTGACCTCCAGTAGTCCTCTGGGTCAGTCACAAAGCCAGCCAAGTAGACACTCTGCCCCAGCCACCACAAAAACCTAGAGATAACATAATGACTTTTTACAATATAGTTTCCTACTAATGGACAAATCATTTAGGATCAGTTCCGATCCCTTGCTTAGTTGGTTTTATAATTCCCCAAAACATACCATGAATAGAGGGACACACAAAGAACGCAGTCTGTTGGCGAATCAAGATGACTACAGATGGGACGGACACTCCAAGTCTCGTGGAATGACAGCGTGGGTCTGTCTTAGGGAAGCTCCGTCACTAACCCAGCTTGGTACTCTGGTAGAATAGAAGGGTGGTGGGTAGCTTGGAGGGCCTTGCTGAGGTTTCAGAGACTGTCATGCCAGGAAATCTGGGTGTTATCTTCCAACCACAGTGCTACATCAGAATCTGGCATTAGAAATGGAAATGTGAGAACCAGATAGGTAAAATAAAGATAGGACGAGGCCCAGGGGCCAGCCTTTATTTTCTGTGATATTTTTCTTCCTTTTATACTGCTAGAACAGAGTGGCTAGACTGACTGAGTAATCTATAATGAACAGAAATGTGTGGACTCCTTGTCCTGGAGGACCAGAAGTCGGAATAAAAGGGAGTGGATGTGGCATCTGGCAAAGGCCTTCTTGCTGTGTCCTTACATGCTGGATGCATGAGAGAGTAGCCCAGACTCACCTTTCCATCTTGAACCCACTCTCGTGATGCCAAACCCATTCCCATGATAAGAGCTTTAATCCATTCCTGGGAGAAGAACCCTCAGGGCCTAAGCACCTCTGAACTGTCCCACCCTGTAGTACTGTTAGAGCAGTCATTACAATTTAGCATGTGTTTTGGAGAGGATAAACATTCAAGCTGTCGTACACAAATAGTATCCATTGAAACCCACGCTTTGTTGAGACCTGCACCGTGACCGTATCTGGGACCCAGGTACTGGTCTCCAACTGCATCTCTGGGCTCTGCTTGCCTCCTTCTTTGCCTTTGGAAATGCAAGGGCTTGCTACCTGGGTGCTTTACACTTCTGATGTCGTTTCCCTGCTCATTCATTCTTCTTGCAGCAAAGAGAACATAAATTTTTCATTTATGGATTCGGCATGCCAATCTTCTGTTCCAGTTCTCCGTTATCTTCCCATTATGTTTAAGATCAACTTCAAAGTCCTCCACTATGTCCATTAAGACCCACACGGTCCAGCTGCTACCTGGCTCTCATCTCATCTTTCGTCTTGCACCTGGCAAGCCAACGTGTTGGTCTTTGTTCCAAACCCTGTGTGGACCGACCTCATCTCTACCGTGAGGCCTCCCAGTGGGGTGATCCTTCTGCCTGAGGTAGTCCCGGCCCTCTCTCTTGACCAGTCCTACCAACCTGAAGGAAAACATTCTAAGACATACTCTCAGTACCTAGTGCCAGCTGCCCTTCTTTATCAGTTTCTTTATTAAAAGCCCATGGATTTCCTTAATGTTCCTTCCTAACTTTTTACATGGTACCTGTGCATTAAGATTCGTGTCTCTTCATTGATTTCTGATTTCTCGGAGTGACCCATCTCCTGATCCAGTACCTCACTCACAGTGGACACTGAGGAACAGTCGGGGAAGAGGAATGAGGGAGGGAGGAGGAATCTGAGAGTGGGCAGGTCATGGGGAGCAATAACTCAACAGAATGTGAAAGGCAACAGGAGAGGCTATCTCCCGTCTGCACAATCAGGACCCTGGACCCCCCCCCCCACGGGGAGCAGCTTCAGGGAAAGTGTCCTTGGTGACAGCTCAGAGACTAATGCATTAGCCTGAAATCTGAACGTGGGAAGGACAGAAAGACCAATGGGTAAAAGCCAGAACCAGGAGCCAGGTGCCCTGGGGCCTCCTAGCTCTGCTCCTTCTGAGAGGAACCCACTTATGTGACCTCTGTCAGCTGGAGACGGGCATTTCACCCTCCCTGCCAGGCCATAAAGAAGAATGGAGGAGTTGGTGTTTGAAAGGCACTCAGAACAACACCTTGTGTGTAGGAGAAGCTTTATCAGCCTGCGTTGTCACTAGCTCTGAAAATCACTAGGGGCCAGAGAATGCAAGGGCAACACCAGGCATCCTTCCAAGACTGCTTACTGGGAGCAGAGAGGCTGGGATGCTGAAATAGTCATTCATTCATTCATTCATTCATTCATCCAACAAGCCCAGAGCCCAGCATGCTGCAAAGAACTGCAGCCTCGCATTTCTTAAACTTAGCCCTTATCTCCACGGAGCTGGGAGTAGTGGGAATCAAATACATGCACATGTCCGGCAAAGTGGACAGAATGGGTGGGGGACTGGGGCAGAAAAGGTGCTGATGCCCTTCCTGCATCACCTGAGGGGTCATGGCAGTCAGGTTAGCAAGAGAGAGGCATGTGCCGGGATGGTTTTATGTAAGGGGAGCCCTCACACTGACGACCCGGAGCCCCAGCGTGAACCATTCATTTTTATGTTTAGGTTCAGTGAAGCACGGACAGCAGTACAGAAATACGGCTGGGCAAAACCAGTCAGAGGGGATAGTGACTGACTGTGGGAGCCCAGCAAGGCCCGCCTGCTGATTTCTCTTGCTCTCTCTGCCACATCCCTTCCTTTCTTCGGGCACGGGACGGGGCCCTTCTGAAGCAGGGCCGAGCGCCTGTCTGACTAGGTGGCCCAGGGGATTTCTTTGTGGCCAGCTCCAAGATAGAAAGACGGGAATAACATTAGGTTTTAGGACCAGTTTGGGGGGGAAAGACATGCTGCTTCTCTGCCCTGCATTGAGGAAGAGGATTTCTAGCTCCTCTGGCTTCCCCAGGAGAGATGGAGAAATGAGAGATAAAGAAAAACTGAAAAGCAAAAGATACGTGGGAACAGAAGGTCTGGGAGAAATTTCCTTCTGAGGACTCTGCTTCAGGGTATTGTCTTCTTTGCCCCCAAATATGCATGGCGTATATTGAAAAGGAGGGAGAAAGCTGGGCTGAACTCTGGCCGCAGTAGCTCAGAGGGTGCAGACTCGCCTGCTGAGAGCAGAGTTGGCAGAGGACAGGAAGTAGCTGGAGCAAAAGGTGCGAGGTAGCCACGTGCCAGTGTCACCGGTGCCTGGCAGACAGGGCAGCTACGCGGATGAAATTCCTGCGTCCTCTCTAGCAAGGACCCTCCTTCCTTCCACTGTTCCTTACCCCTGTTCCCAGTTCACTTAAACAGCCCTTAAAATAACTTTGTGTATTTATAGTTTTTATAATTTTGCAGAGGAAGCCAAAATTCTTACGTAAGTCTGTAAAAGCCTGGCTCTGTCTGGGAAGGAGAAGTTCATTTATCAGAGCACTGAAGGAATCAAAAAGAAAGATGAGCTCACCGTGAGAGGGAGTGTGATCTGTGTGTCTGTGTCTGTCTGTCTGTGTGACTGTCTTTGTGTGTGTGTGTGTATGTGTGTGTGTTAGTGCACTCATAGGTGAGAAAGCTAATCAAAACAACAAAATTGTTCATTATGCAGCCGTTGTAAAGTATTTTTTATGAAATACTAATCCTTACCAGCAGTAGGTCAAGGGCTACTGCCATAACCCGAGTAAGAACAATGAGATATCCTGAGTGAAAAGCTCAAGGTTGGAGAATACAGCATGAAACCAGGGTCACTTCGATGGCCACACTCTTCTTTCCAATGGAAATTAGCAATGGCAGGAGACACGGTGTCTCCCAGTGTGCTTCTGAATAAAGGAAAAGTGAAAATCATTCTGTGGCCAGTAGATAATGGTTAGCACTCACTGAAGACTTAGCCATACCAGACAACCACCAGATCCTCACAGCAGCCCAGTGAAAAGAGTGGTTTTAGCACCAGTGTTTCATACACGGAGGAGGCCAGGGCAGCAGCCAGGGCGTGACTTGGCCAAGGCGGAGGGGCCAGTGGAAGGAGACTGACATTCACAGAAGTGTCTGCTTCCCACCCCACTGAACTCCAGTGTGGGCTCAAGTGCACCAATGAGACTAAACAGTCAGGAGTCAGCTCTCTGCAAAGGTGAAGAGCATTCATCTTTCTGCCTGCCTGGGTCACAATTTATGTCTCTAATGTCTAACTATAGCTCAGTTCAGCTGTGTATTTGAAAATCTGCTAAGTGCCAAGGATCGGACTGTGCATTCTGTGGAAAGAAGGATGCTCGTGGGCAGCCTGAGCCTGAAGATGTTTGAACGCTGGCAAAGAACTGTGCACATGAGACAGTTCCCAAAGCCAGCACGGAGTGACTAAGGCCAAAAGTTCAACCAGGGTTCAAAGCGCAGCTCTTGTTGTGTTAGGACACACAGATTCCTGGGGCACATGGCCATGAGGAGGAGGGACAGGGGGTTTCCCAGAGGAGAAAGAGGGTGTGAAATGGCACCACTCTTCCTGGTTTCTCAGCGTTCAGGGAACCTGCCAGGTGATGCCTTCTAACCAAGGTGACATACGCTGTACTTGACATTCTCGTTTGCTCAAAGGTCGTGTTGCACCTTGCAGCTTTCCTAGCTAGAGGTGGCATTTCAGAGCTGGGAAGCAGTGGCCACATTTGCCATGGCACTGTGACTCCTCAGCTTGGAACAGCAGTTAAACTATTTCCAGAGCATGGGGAGACCTCTGTATCTCTTTGCTGCATTCCCTGAGGTACCCTTCAGCTGGCATGCCCAGTTCTTTGTGGGGTTTGTTACCTGCTTCCAGCATCCCCCATAGTGAGAGTGCATAGTATGCCTTCATCTTTTCCTCAGTGGCCTCACATGACTACCACAAGGAATGGGGCACAAAGAACAAGGTCCACTGCTGAGATGTGGCACATGCCTTGTCCAGCTACAGTCAGGAGGCCCTACAATCTAAGGCTCTCGCCGGGCTGGGGCTGCTCTGAGGTTGGATCCTGTCTTCCTTGGCCTCACCTTGTCCCTGTCATCTCTGCATTCCCTGATGTACAGAGAACGGAGCACCATCCACCCTGAGAAGCTCCCTCCCTTTCCTCCAGCCTTCTTGGAGCAGGTAAAACCCAACCTTTTGGGGAGGAATTGATTCCATACCAAAAGGCAGATATTGGTTAATCAGAATGAAAACTCCAGAGGCACAGCTGAGCAGAGTGAATTCAGCAGGGGCTTGTGAGTGACAGCCACCTGCCTGTCCAGGCCCCTGGACCTACGTCCCCACCTCTGATTCGCCCCCAGTTCCTGAGGACCACCTCAGTCATTCAAGTTGAGTCCATCCTGGAAGAGAAAATACCAGATCAGTGAAAGGTCACTGTGCTCCAGAAGTGTCACTTCCATCCTGAAGATGAAAGGAGAAGCTAAGACAACAGCAACTCCAAAGGCTGGAATCTTTTCTTTTTCTTTGGGTAGACAGGGACAAAAAGGAGTAAGTTCCCCATGCTTAGAATAGACTTGTAGTGTGTGATTGTAATATAAAAATGTACATCTTAGGATTAAAGCAAAAGATTTGTTTTCAGGTACTCCCTGCCTGCTTATAATTCATCCTTTATTGCAGGGCTGAGAAAAGAGACAGAATTTAGAAATTCACTCTCCACAGTGAACTTTCACAGGCAAAATAATGTTTTGAGGAGCTGTTAGGTGCAGAAGGATGTCAGTGGTCCTGGTCACTTTCCGTGCTGTTAACACACAATATGAGACACCCATGACTTAAAGTAAGAGAAGTTTATTTTAATTCAGAAGCTTCAGTACATGGTTGGCTGATGCTAGGGCAGAAACAGCATGGGGGAAGGACCCAGGTAGGGGACTGCCATGGCATCCAGGAAGCAGAGAGAGGGGGCAGGAGCTAGGGACAAGGAGCCACCCTTCCGGGTCACATCCCAGTGACCCAGCCCCACCTAACAGTGCATCTAGCTATGAATTCATCCACAGATGTATCTACTGACGGGTACAGCACCCCCACGATCCAATCCTCCCAAATATTTCAGCACCTAGGGGAACATTTTACCTATAAACCATAACAACAGCGTTTAGGGAAGTCTCCAAAATCCAAGCTGTTCGCAGTTGTCCACATCACATTTAAAATGCAATGGTGCACACATCCTTCTCTTGGACACTTTACCCCACAGTCTGGGAGCCGTGTGCCTTGGAATAGATTTTGTTTCTCTCCAAGCTCATTTCAGCCTCTCTGGTGAAGAATAGCAAAGCTGTTCCCCACTTGCTGGCCCCAGGAATGGGGAAACATGGAACAGGATCAGATACTAAGATACGGGGTCTAATTTCACTGTTTCACTGCGTTGGCCACTAGCTAGTTGGATGGCCTCTAATCCCTGGAGAAGACGGTGCGGCAGACCCTCCACTGCAGACAGCTCCCTTCCTCCTTCCAGTTTCCAGAAGTCTGTGCCCTTGAGTGAACAGGACTGGGAGCTGGACTCCTTCAAAGAACAGAGGTCCTGCGGTAGTGGGAAAGGGCTGGAGATGCTGAATAACTTACAAGAAATTTGAGCTGGAGATAAACAACACATACATTTTTCATATAACTGTGCCTAGCGTATTACATGGAATACACTTGTAGTAAAATTGTGGTTTATCTGAAAGTCAAATTTAAGCAGCAGTCGTGTGTTTTTATTTGATGTGTCTGCAAACCTATGGGAGAATGGAAGAAATGCGGGGGTGAGGGGCCGTGTTCAGTGAAGATTCAAGTCTGTTCTCACCCAGGGAGGCAGGCATTGCTGAACCTCTGGGGGACATTGAGCCCCTATGAACACACTGTGAGTGCATAAAAAGTGGGGATCTCTGAGGTCACTTGTGAAGAACAGTGATGGGAGGGTGTCTTGAATCAGTTCAGGATATGAGGCAACCAGGCAGCACCACCAAAGATGTACAAGAGAGGACTTCCAGAACTGCTTTAAAAAGTGGCAAGAAAGAGGAGACAAGTGTGATCAAAGTGAGAGGGATTAATGGCAATGTGTCTTTTACTGCAATGTATTTTTAAGTGGAATTACTCACCACCATTTTTGACCACATCGCATGGTTTCCCCTGCTCACGTCTTCCAAGCTGTAATGTGACTTTTTGCTTTTTCCATCCACTTTGCTTGCCATTGGAGGCAGGTCTGGTTCCCACCCACAGTTCTCTTCCCTGTGACCCCCATCCTACTTTTTAACTGAGAGACCAAAATGAATCCTTTCTCCCAAGAACGGGGAATCCTGTCTTGTTTTCTTATGCAAGGGATGAGTAATCACCTGCTGTGTCATGGATGTACTGAGATCTCTCCTAAAAAGGATCTCCACGGTACTTAGCTCATCAAACTTAGATATAACAGATGAACTACAGTTTCCTGGAAAGCTGATTATATTTCCTTTGAAAGTATCAGGTGTACTGTATTCACACTATTAATAATTAATGTAGTCACATGTACATTTCTTGTTAATCAATTAGCAAATACCAGGCACCAACGACCACTATTTTCTCCCTGGTGCTGTCTACCCTTGTGAAATCTCCCTCACTAGCCCCAGGATTATTTAAAGATCCAAGCAATCTGAAAGTCCAAGGCTTTGATCTGCAAATGCCAAGGTCTCCACGTCACTGGCCAAGGCTCCTGGGATTCTGCAGTGGCATCCCAGTAGCTGTTCTCAGTGGTCTCAGTCTGGATGTGCCCTCATTAACGCAGCAGACATCTCTCAGTGGAGAAAAGTTTGCAGTGGAGCAGAATAGCATGGTCATTATAGGTGTTTCTTCCCCAGACGAGGTCCTGCTAGTAGATTATGATGGCTTCTCTAGATAACAAGCACATGGAGCAGAAGCATCTGCAGAGGGCTATGAGAAGTGTGAATAAAAATGGTTGTTGCTTTGCAGGGGAACCATCACAACAAACTTGCTTCCATGGTTTGTGTGAAATTGGAATTCAGAAAGTTCAAGGTCTTTATTCATTTCGCTACTTTGAGCTTTACAACTTTAGGCAAGTCACCTTGTTAAGCTTCCTTCTCTTCAACTAAAATGAGGATGCAGTACCAATGTCCCAATGTGAGATATATATATATATGAAAAGGGGTAGGCATAGACTTGCCTATTGTAAATATACAAATTATATCTGAGGCTCTATAAGATGAACAAATAATTTAAACAAAACAGTAAAGAAACATTAATCCAAACCTTAACCAACTACTAGGTAAATAAAGTACTTACTAAAATTAAGAAAAGGGAAAAGTAAATAGAGTTGTTTGATATACATCACTGTCATTTTTTCTCTTATGACATTATTCACTAAAGAGACTCTTTGCAGCTCTTATCCAGGGTGAGCACTTACATTTGTACCACACAGATTTCTGTACACTAGTAATGGCAAGGTGACCCGAGTGGATATATTTTGTTAACTGTGTCTTAGTTACTTTTCTCATTGCTGAGACAAAATATCTCATACCCAAAATTAGGGGAGGAAAGATCTGTTTAGCTCATAGTTTGTGGAGGTTTCAGTCTGTAATCAGCTGAAGCAGGGTGGCCTGGTGAGGAACAATAGTCTGTGGCTGCAGAGGACTCGAGAAGCAAAAAGAGCAAAAAAGTTGGAAGAGAGCAAGCCTCTTCCCCTCCCTTGTGTTGCAAGCAGGCTACCTGCCCTTGTGCAAGTGTAGCACTCACACCATCCCTGTGCCCTCCTCTTGCTCAGGCTGAGGGTGTTCTCCAGGGAGGACCCTGCCCCCCCCCCAGTTGCTTAAACTTCTAAACTTCTCAAATTAACAAAATGAATCAACCATTACAACATCCTAGAGTGTAAACAGCCCCTAGGATATAGAACTGCTTCTGGACTTCTCACGTTGACACAATGTATCAACCAGTATACATGGAAATAAGAAGTAACCCCTGATGCCAGCCACTGCTCTAAAGCCTTTACAAATGTTAGCAATGTAACTCATCTTAGTTTCTATGGAGCCCTCTGAAATGCTGATCTCATTTCATAGCCCAGGAATCTGAGGTACATAGACATAGGTAATCTATTCACCATCACTCAGATTATGAATAATGCAGCTTGGGTTCCTGGTTTGAGCCCATGCTCCAAACCACATTTCTTTTACCAACAAGTAAGCAGTGAATAAGAAATTCTAAAATATCAATTAAGAAATGTGCTTGCAGATACAATCACCAGAAACTAAGATTAGAATTAACAGAAATAGCCCACTGACAGACATAATTAAATGAAAGACAATTGAATTATTTGTATATTTTAAAAGCAAGATATAAAGAGCTTGGCTGAAAAGTGAATTTCACTATTTGGTTTAACGTTTATTTCCAAGCTTTAATGTCTATTTATGAAATAACAGGCGTTCATTTCCTCAGGACCCTGTTGTAATTTTAAAGCTATTGGCAGAGCATGAAGGCTGCAGGTCTGGAGGCAGTTCACAGTAGGCTGCCTCTTAATGTAAAATTTCCTGAACTTTGAAATGTGAAATCATGGGGAGGAAGCACAGGATTAGGGCAGTAGGCTGTGCCCACCCCTGTCCTTTTCTCCCAGCCCAGTGTTGGAGGTGCTGATGGGTATTTGCAATTAGGCAGTTTTCATCTGGGCCTTGTTACTTCTCTGAATTTTAAGGTGAAAATAACTAAAAATTGTGACCCCCCTTGGAGCTCTGTTAGACAATACTGGGTGGGATAAATGTCTCAATCCCTACTCATGCATGCTGCAGTCCATAGTTTAATCATTTCCACTGCTACCTCTCAAACCCACTAGGTCAGAAGTTCTTAATCTTTTTGGTATACTGACCTCCTTACACTTTTAAAAATGACAGAAGACTTCTCGCAGCTCTTAGCTAAGTGAGTTACAGCTATCAATATTTATTACATTGGATATTAAAGTTAAAAAATGTTTAAATATTTCATTCCATGTTTCTATCAAGTGTTCATTTTAAAGTTAAATATAAGCCCATTGTATATGACTATAAATAGTTAATGTAAAATAACTTAAGTTTTTCCACATAGGGGAAGAATTTCTTTATTTTATGATGTTGCAAACATCTGTAGCATCTGGTCTAATAGTGAACAGCTGAATTCTCTTATCTCCTTTGTACTCAGTCTGTTGTTCCTTATTTTGCTCAAAGCATATACAGAAAAATGGTGAGATGCATACATCGAGAAAGGTAAATATTTTCAAAGCTTTTTCAAGTAATTGTGCATATTCTCTTATACTATACTACAACTCAGTAAGTTTTATTATCTTAAAGATTAGTTTAAGATTAAAGAAATTGTGAAAATTTAGCAATGAACGATTTTTACTGTTACTTAAAATCTGTGTCTCTCAGGCAGATCTTGAATGTCTTCACTAGATCTCTTAAAGCTGTGTGTCATGTTGGCACACCATGCTGAGTTTCTTGCTGATCTTCTAAATATTTGCATAAATCATCTTACGACATGCTTTAAGGTCACCTTTGGTAGTACTGTCAATGACCACAGCAGAGTATCTTTGTTTAAGGACTGGGAAATTCTCAAGCTCAAGACCACAGACTGATTCCCCAGCCTTCTTCTATGTTTGTGTGGAAGCTCAAACTTGATTGTTAATGACAGCAATGCCAGTTGTTTCCCTTCAAGTGGGAGGCTCACTTTGTTTATCTCCAAGAAAATAACTTGCAAATACCCAAGCCTGAGTAGCAGTGTCCACGTTACCGCAGCCAATTCAGATCACAACTCAGCATTCAAGTGTTTTTCCTAAAGCACAAGTACTTCATGTGTGCTCACTTCATCTCTTCACACTCTTGCAAGAGTGGAGAGGGAGGACAGCTTCAAACAACAGTGTCCTTGATGTGGCAGTACAAGCTATGCGTCTCATGAAATGCAAGTCTTTTAATATTCTAGGTGATGAACTGGGGCAGGTACAGTCCAATGCTGCTGGCTTCTCTACGTTCAGGTTCCAGCAGTTTTACCAGCAGTGCTTCTGCAGAGCCACTGTGAACAAAGTCAGTGTCCCATATTGTTAGGCATATATTCTTATTTTGGAGCTGCCGTGACTGGAGGTTTCTGGGTCAAACCTTGAGAACTACTAGTCCAGACCAATTCTGGCGTGCGCTGGTGTAGTATTCCTTCTGACACAAGGAGATGGCTTTACAGAGGTCATTTTAACTCTGTCCTGGGAAATACCATTTTTCAGAAAGCAGCTCATATTTCTTTGCACCGTGCTTGCCTTGGGTTAATCAGGGTATGATTTTATTTTAATTTAGAAACTATGGTTTGTTAGTGTGCTAAGTAAAAATTGTAAAGCAAACCTGAAGAAGAATGTGGACCCAAGACACAGTGTTGGAAGTCACTGGAAAACAAATTTTGTGTCTCTGTGTTACGTACATATGTCGCCATTCTTTCAGCATGTCTGTTTTGTATCAGCTGTCGCGTAATTCTTTGTTTTACACAGCCAGGTATTTGAGAGAATTTTGGAGCTAATGAGTTGTAAATATAGATGTTTTGAGAAAAAAGTGAATAGTTGGACAAGAGACCTAAGGAACTTCTGCAGAATAGGTTGGAACCAGAGAAGACCGGAGGTTTTTGGTTTTTTGTTTTGGGTTTTTTTGCTTGTTTTTTTTTTTTT
>PVJX010016650.1:0-39411 GCA_004027295.1 Dolichotis patagonum | reverse complement strand
GGCGCCCAGGCTCTGCAGGACACGCCAGGGCAGGGGACAGCACCCCCTACTCCGAGGGTCACAGCCTCACCCCGAGCCCCTCCACCTCCGCTGCCCAGGGCCTCCTGTCCTCCTGGACTCTCACTCCTGCCCACCGGCTCCTCCTCCACCTGCGAGCTGGGCTCAGCAGCCTGGTGTCGGCTCCTCAGCCCTGCCCGATGCCGCCTCCCCAGGGGCCCGCTCCTTCCTGCCCCTTCCCTGCCCGGCACAGAGACATCAAAGTCGGCCTCCACCCGTCCCAGGCCCCGCTTCCCTGTTCCCTTCCTGGATGTGCGTTTAAAAATGCAAGCTGTGTGCAGAGCGTGAATTATAATGCCGCGCTCCAAACCTTCAGTCCTGAGAAGGGAACGAAACTCCAAGTCCGAGTCAACTCCTTTTTTGTCCCTGCTGCTGTCCCCAGTCTCCAGGGGCAACCAGAGTGGCCGATTTCTTGTGTAAGATCCCAGAACTTCCTACTCCTCTTGATAATCCATTCGTTCAATCAACAAACATTTACTAAGCCCAGACAAGGTGCGTATTCTAAGCAGATAAACCTGTGAGCAAAAGAATGTACAAGCCCCAGCCCAGGGAGCCTAAGGGCTAGCTGTGGGGACAAGGGCCAGGAAAGGACACGCAAACTGCCGTGGAATCACCTCGATGAGATGCGGTACAGGGGAAGCATGCTTGTGACACCCCAGCCTGTGTGACCCCGGGCAGCAGTGTCCGATTTCGCCTGACTTCCTGTGACTCAGGCAGTGTTTTCACTGGTGTCTGTGTCCCCCAGTTTGTGAACTGTTTTTGTGTGTTCTTTACTTGGTTTTCTCTGGATATCAAATTCTTGTTGATTTGTAAAAGTTTTTTCCTTATGAAGAAAATGAGATGTATGAAGGAAGCGAAGACCACAGAGACCAGAGACCTCCGGGTGTACCCTGGGTCCCTGGACGAGTTCATGCTATTTCCCCAGACAGATGGGTGTTCCCCAGACAGTCTTGCTCTCTGGCCACTCGGGTCTGGGGTTGTATTTAGAAAGCCTTTCTCCTACTCAACATGACAAAAAATTCGCCATGTTTTCTGTGGGTTATTTTAGCATCACTATTAATATCCAAACTCTGGTCTGTGAGGTGGGAATCTCATTCTGGTCTTGGCCAAGTGATGAACCAGCTGTGTCTAAATCTGCTGCGGTCCGCCTTTCCTCGAGCTGGGTTGCAGTCTGTCTCCCCTCTATCGACCGCTTTCTCTCCACGTACAGACTAGTGTTCACTGGGGTCTCAGATTTTACACGAGATCCAGTTTTTGTTCTGCATCAGAACCGAACTGTTTAATTAGTGTAGCTTCAGAAATGTTTTAGAAGCCTGTCGGACTGTGCCTGACCCAGTGCCTCTCCTTTGAAAAGGTATTCCGCGGCTATGTTTAGCTCTTTCTCTCCCTGATTAATTTTAGTTACAGCGCGTTAAGGATCTGAATGGTTCTGCAGGCGGAGGGATCGAGTTAGGAAGCAAAGACCACAGAGAGCTTGGCAGCGGTTAGAGTTCTCGCCGACTGACGGTGACGCATGGACTGCTCACCTGAACACGCTTTATTTGCCCAAAACAAATGCAGCTGAACCTTTCCCTCTGTCCCTCAGCTCTGCCACGAACACAAGGCGAATGAATGAACAAGCCCTGGGGAGAGCTCTTGGCAGGAAAGAAAGACCGGGAGTGTTCAGGAGAGGTGTGCGGGCTGCCCTCAGAGGGAGGGGTTCCCAGCTCAGAGATTAAAGGGGGCAGAGAAGACGGAGACCCTTCACGCCAGCTGCCAGAGGTGCCCGAGGCCGAGGATGAGTAGTCACAGCTCTGCGTCGTGGCGGGACCTCTAGGAACCGTCTCAGGTAAAAGCAGGGACACTGTGTGGGGGAGGCTGGCAGGCTTCCAACGGGAGGTTTTGTTGCAGAACTTCGGTAGAGTAAGAGGATTATTTATTCTCATCACGAAGGCCCCCGAGGTCTGCAGGATTCTGACTCACCCACGAGAGATTAAATCACATTCAACCAAGCTTTAGTGTTAAGTATATTTAATTGTATTCTAAATCTTCAAAGACTGATTATCTTTAATTAAGCGGCCTGGTGATATAGACTTATTACTCACTCGATATGATACAGTGCAGATCTGTTCACTGGAATGTTTAATAGACTGAAACGCCCCACAGCCGACCACACCGAGTGAGGGAGAGGCGCGTGTGTGTGTGCACATGTGTGTGTGCACATATGTGTGTGTGCAGCGTTTTGAAAGCTGGCTAAATGCTGCTGTTAACACAGCATAGATGTTAAGGGCACATAAAAAGCACAAATCTGCCACTCACAGCGATGCATGTGTGTGCAGATATAAATAACTAATAGGCCTTTCACAATCCACACAAAATACGAAGACTACTAAATTGCCTTTTAAAAACATTAGAATTCCATTAGGCCAAATTCAGCAGCTGATTATAGAGCAAAGCAGCCCCCGGGAGGACTCTGCATTCTCCTTTGTTGCTGCTGTTAAAGGGGACAGCGCTCTCCACAAGGCCTGGTGGAGCCCTGAGCCCTGAGCCCTGGCGGGGAAGGGTCAGCCGGACGCTTGAGGAGGGTGCCAGGGTGTGTGTGTGTGTGTGTGTGTGTGCGCGCTTTGCATTCTGGGAGTTCAGCCAAGGAAACAGGAAGTCCCCCAGGCGGGGGCCTCAGTGCTGGCAGACGCCAGTCAAAGCCACCAGTGCCAGTCCTCAGAGCCAGCCTCTCCTGTCCCTTTCTGCAGAATGCACATTAAGGCTCTGCTGTGTGCCCTCCTCTACCTGACCCCACCCCCAACTCAACCCTGGGGCCACATCTGGGAGCCGTGGGTGACAAGCTATCTTGTTAATGGAAGTCATTTGTGCCTCACATGCTCTACTGGCACCATACTGGATTTTAAAACATCCTACCCTATGTAATTTATTACCATGAATACCGTATATCCAAGGTGTGTGATCTGATTTTATGGCGAAACAGAAAGAATTTAAAAAGTATTATGGTAAAGGACACATCACCACTAATACCCCTCAGAATTTCCCCCTGGCTTTGACCACTCATCCCAGCATTCTCCGGAGTCTGGGATCTTTACGAGGTGCGATCATAAACACAGCAAAGGCTGTTGCCTGGCGCCATCCAGTGGAAAGGAGCAGCCTGGGAGCAGCACCGTGCGTCCTCACCCAGGTGTTCACAGATCTGCCGCTGTGCGGCTCCGGCTCCTCCCCACGTCAAAGTGACCATGGAAGGAAAGGTCTGGATCGGTTCAGGACTTCGAGGCAGCCAGGATCGCACAAGCAAAAACCCTCAGGAAAAGGCTCCAGAGCGCAGCAGAAAGGGGCAAAGACATGGGATGAGTGTGTTCGCTGGGGTGGGGGTATTTTGAGGGGAATTCATGGTGATGTGTCCTTTATTGTAGTAAGTTTTTTTAAAAATTGTAAACTATTCTCCAAAAGTTTTTAAGCCCCCCTCGCAGGCTCACGCGCGGTGCCTTCCTGAAGCCACACAGCACCAGGGCGATCACGGGGCTTCTGGCTCCCAAGGGGCCTGTTTTCACCTCTGCAGGGGCACAGGCTATGTGGGGAGCTTCCAGCTGCACCGCGCCCGTCCCGGCCCCAGACCACTAGAGCCATCCCTCGGGTCGGGGCCGGGCCTGGTGCTCTCAGGGTCTCCCCAGCATTCTAACCATTCTAACGCGCATGCAGCGAGGTGCCCTGAGCTGACCCCCACCACGGGTCCTGCTGCCCCTGCCCTCACCAGTTCCCAGCCACAGCCGAAAGATCCACAGGAAACGAAGGGCCCGAGCTACGGGCTTCCTGGTCCGTCCCTGCCCGTGCCCGAGCCAGTCTCTGGTGCAGACTCTGTGGATAAGCGGCAGGGTCTGCAGTGGGCTGAAGTGGGGCCCTGACTCCCAGAACCCACAGACGGGTGCTCACAGGGACACAGTGTCTAGGCAGATGCTTGCAAGGATCTCAAAGTGAGTTTCTCCTGGAATGAAGGTGGCCCTAAATCCAGTAGGTCCCGTCCTCACAGGAGAGAGCCTGCCCGAGGCAGGGCAGACGCAAGGGCCCATTCTCCTGCAGCCCACAGCAGAAGTCAGGGTGCTGGCAGCTCCAGGATGGTATCTCTGGAATTTCCAGAGCCCAGAGCAAAGCTTCGCCCCATGACCCCTCTCAGGTCTACAGCCTGCAATGGCTCCCGCTGCCTGGAGGGGAGACGGAAACTTTAAACCAGGATCTCGGGGCTCCTGCGACCCTCAGCTAACCTAGCTGTCCAATCCGATTTCAGGGCAACAGGCCAGAGTGACAGAGGGACAGAGCTCCTCATGCCGGTGCGGCTGCCTGCCTCCCCGCCCCTGCGGCACGGTGCCTGTCAGAGCCCACTCCTCGGCTGTCACTGGGAGCCCCAAGCCCTCTGCTCAAAGCACAACTTCCTGCCTCCTTTGTGCTGCCCGGGCACCTCCAAAGGCCAAGGATCCTGCCCCTTCTCACAGCAGGGTGCCCGCTGGCACGGGGCACAGGTGAAAACAAGACCCCGAGCTTCGTGTGGTGCTCTTGGGAGCCAGGCCCTCTTCTGGGCACTTCCTGAGTATTAACTGATCCTTCAGTGCCACTCTGCGGTTGGCACCGTTCTTGTTATCATTTGCAGATGACAAAACTGGGCACAGAGAGGCCAGGTGACCTTCCTGAGGTCACACAGTGGAAACAGGCACCCCAGGGACTGGGGCTTAGCCGGTCTGGCTGCAGTTTGCGCTGGGAGTCAGAGGCCAGGCAGAGCAGACGCTGGAGCCTGAACACAGCCTGGGTTTTACTCTGGGACCTGTGAGAACCGCAGCGTGAGGAGGCTCCTGCCCTGCAGGGCAGGAGGTGTCCCGGGCCACAGTGCCCTGCGGCGTGGGCAGGCAGGGAGGAGATGCTGCGTGTGTGCATTTGTGTGCCTGTGTGTGTGCACGTGACTTGTCCCGGGCCACCCAGCTGGCTTTGTGCCCCAAGGCAGGCAGAGGTTGTGAAGGGCTGGAAGTCCAGACAGTGGCTGGAGGCTCCGGAGAGGGCCAGACTCCTCGGGGGACCTGCAGGAACCCTTGGCTTGGTTGCTTGGAGGCACAGAGGGTAGGGTTAGAAGCGGGTGGACAGCGAGCAGGCCACAGGGAAGCATCCCCATAATCCCAGCACTCTAGAAGGCTGAGGCAGGAGGATTGTAAGTAGGAGCCCAGGCTGGGCAACTTAGCAACTCAAGACAAAAATTAAAATAAATAAATACATAAGCGAAAAGATCAGGCTCAATCTCAGTACCACCCTCAAAACATAAAAAGTTGGCAAAGGCAGCCCAGAGGTGTGGGGGGAGCACTATCTGGGTACCAAACAGCTAAGGGGGTGGCAGTACAGGGAGGGGCTCCCTGGCCCCAGGCGCTGCCCACCTGGCCCCTGAGCAGAAGAGCCGGGCATGGGGCTGTGGGTCCCATGGCAGATGGTCCCTGTCCTGCAAGGGCAGACTCTCGGGTGACCCTGGGGCCTGGCCGCTGCCTGGTGACCACACACGCCACCTCTGTGCGTCTCTGTGCACACACGGGCTCACTCACACGTTAATAGCAACCTGCCTGCGGTACGCGCGTGCACACCTCTGCTGTGAGTAACGATGCTTTCTAGTTCCAGACACCGCGCGGGGTGGAGGGAGCGACCGTTTCCCCTGATCTCGAATTCTGAGCATTCGTTACTCAGAACCAGCGGGTCATGAGAGCTGGGGTGCATGGACGTCACCGGGTCCAGATCCCCGCAGATACTTCCCGGGCGCTCGGCAGCCAGCCCCCAGCACGAGGGGGTCCTGGTCCTGCATCTACCCACTGGTGCTCTGGCTGCCACTGCTGCGGGAAGCCCAGTGTTTGGCCTTCGGCTCTCGGTCTCCTGGCCCTGCTGGGCAGCTCCGAAACACACACCACTCTCCTACCTCAGCCGCAGGGCCCGCCCGCACCTTTGTTCCCACTGCGTCACCGCCAGACTGCACTACAGAAGCGGGCGAGGGCGTTGACCACCGGTCACACCCCTCCACTCCTCCAGCCTCCTCTGCCTCGGGTCACCTGCCGTCCCCGACATTTTACCTGCAGAAGTGCTTGGGCGTCCTTCCCTCCCCACGCCCCATGAGGGAGAACCACTGTCTCAGGGAGCCCACTCCGGAGAAGGGGGCTGTGCCACCACACCAGGGGACAGAGGTGGGCAGCAAACACCTTTCCTGGGAACCTGCAGAATCAGAGCTTCCACTTCCTGACACTGGACACTGGTCCCCCTGGGACTGTGACTGAGAGAAAGGCCTTGTCATCCACCAGGACGTGCTCGGAAAGCCTCAGGGCTTGGTTCTGGACAGGGGACAGCGAGGGAGAGGGTGACGATGGTCGTGCTGGGCTGTGATGATGATCACGGTGGTGCCAATGGCGAAGGCAATGGTGGTGATAACAGTGATGGTGATGGTGGTGATGATGGTGTTGCTGGTGTGGACAGCCAGTGGTGTAGACGACAGAGGACCCCTGAGCTCCGGGTGTCCTGGTGCCTCTGCCCCCCGTCTCTCATGTCCTGCTGGCAGGCCTGGAGTTTGGGAGGCTGTGGTTGTTCAGATGCCAGGCACAGGAAGCTGGTTTTCTGGGCTTCATTTGGGAATGATGTGGGGACCTGCTGTAGGGGGCGCTGGTCTGCCCGTGGAGAGGGATGCCGGCAGGGGAGCAGTGGGGCGGGAATGGCGGCTGTGGAGGGTGGCTCTGAAAGCTCACTGGAGATGGACATTGAAGAGGACAGGAGGCTGGTGGACACTCCTGTGACCTCTCCACTCCTGGGCCTGTGGCGGTGGCCGGTGGCCGGGAGGGCTCTGCAGGGCTCCAGCCCTGAGGTGAGTGGCCTCCTGTCTGTGGGGTGTTGCAGATCCTCTGCAGTGCCAGCCAGTGCTGGGCGCCCCATCAACACAAAATCCTGTAAGACTGGCCCAGGGCGTCCCCCGGGGACGAGGCTGCCTCAGCCACTGCATGACAAACAGGCCACAAAGTCCGAAAGCTTCTCCCCATGGCTGTCCCCTGAGGCGCCACATTTATCACCTTGCTTTTCTGTGGTTCTGCTCAGTGAGGGTTTTCGGTCTCCTCCCGGGTGGTATCATAACCCAGTTCACAGGGACCAGGAGGGAATGGGGAGCTGGCAGCTCCCGGCCCTGGGCACGAGGGGTTTCTTCCTTTTGTGGTGGTACTGGGAATTGAACCCATCGTGTTGACCCCGAGCTGTGTCCCCATTGTCATTTGGAAACAGGCTCTTGCTAAGTCACTGCATTGCCCAAGATGGGGGTGGAACTTGCAATCCTCCTGCCTCAGCTTCCCAGAGTGCTGACATTACATGTGTGCACACCACACCCAGCTTGGGCGTTTTCTTTTAAAATCAAGTTTATCGAGGGGTCATTTATGGGTAACAACATGGAGCTAAGCAGGGTATGTAGGGTCACACAGCATCTCTACCCCCTCTCACAGGGTTGAAGTTTAGGGCGCAGCTCAGGGTGTGCAGCCCACTGGGGAGCTTGGGAACCACACCAGTCCCGACGCTGGGCCTGCTCACCCCCTCTGAACCTCCTGTGCTCTCCAATGTCTGTCACTGCAGCCAGCCCCAGCCCCAAACCCTGCCACCCTTGGCTGGGTTCGGAACTCAGTCCCTGGGGCCAGAGAGCAGGGTCTTCCCAACGACAATCGCTGTTCGAGGCTTCCTGGCTGCAAAGCCTAGCAGGTCAAGCCTGAGGGGTGAAAGGGGTAAGATTCCATCTGCCGACATACTTTCTGGGACTGGCAGACCCGTTCCTGCCTAGCTGTCCCCCCAAGGTGACCTTAGAAGGGGAACCGGCAGCCGCGGTGCCAGCCCACACTGGTCTCCAGGACTACTTGCACCACTGTGGCCTCTGACCCCTTGCACTGCCGCATGCCGCGCCAGGCGAGTGCAAAGGACAGCACTGTACCCAGAGGGGGAGTGGGGTTTGGGAGGCAGGTGTGGCGGTGGGGTGCCAACACCACAGAGCACGCACTGCATGGCCACCGTTAGGACACTGTGTCCTGTCTGCAGCTGGGGACCCAGGAAGTACCTCCAGCAACCTGGTGACAGACCGAGCCTCCACAGCCAGGGCCCTGGGTTCAAACCCTAGCTTCCCTGTCCACCTGAGTGCAGCTGTGAGAAACCACTCAGCCTCTCTGGGCCTTGAGCAGCAGGAAATTCGGGCTGCTGGAAGGCACATGGGAGAATGGCTGTGGCGTGCTGGGGAGCTGGACTGGGGCACTGGGGATACCCGTGACCTTGGGGCTTGAAGCCCCAAGGTACTTTGGGCTTGGCTGGCTATAGAAAGTCTCTTAGTAGAGGCACAATTTCTGTGTGTGTGTGTGTGTGTGTGTGCGCGCGCGCGCGCGCGGGGAGCTCGGCTGACTTCTACAAGGGGCTGTGGAGGGTGTGGCTTTGGAATCAGGGTCCCAGGAAGGACTCGGAGGGGACCCAAGGGGACCCAAGCTGTCCCAGCACTAGGTCCGCCACACTGCCGAATGCATGGTGCTTTCTGCACACCTGATCCTCAGTCACAGCTCTGTCCACGGCAGAGCGGAACGCATGTCTCTTGAAACTAAGAAGGAGGAGATTAATGCACGATGGTGCTCCTTCCTGGGGCTGTGGAGGTTGAAGAGGTGACCCAGGTTGGTGGGAAGCATGTCTCTTCCAGATGCCCAGCCTGTGTCAGGCCTGTGTGCAGCCAGGCCAGGCCCAGTGTCCATAGGTGTCTGCCAGTGCTGACCACAGTGTTGCTCCCCTGTCAGGGAGTTCAGGGTCCTCACTGCCCCTGGCCCTGAGCTCTGGCGGGATTTTCCCACAAGGGCGGAGGCCTGGGCGGGATTCACACATGTGGCGTGTGCACAGAATGGGGCCCCAGAGTCAGAGACTGGGCTGACATCCCAGCTCTTGCCCCTCCCCATGGAGCTGTGGTGAGCTCTTCTCTGGGCCTCTGTTCCCTTCCTGTGCAAGGGGTCACCAGAGCTTAATGAGGTCACGGTTCCAAGGAAGGACGTCAAGCACATGATTGGAAATCCGAGAATCCCTCGTGTTATCTGCATAACCCTCCCTCCGGCCAGGCTGTTTTCCTGCCTCGGACTGAGCTACCTCTGCCCTCCTCTGCTCACACATTCTGGAGGAATCGGGAAACTGCCACCTCCTCTGCAGGCGGGGAAAGACATTTCGGGGTAGGATGTATAAAGTCAATTCTGCAGATTACCATGCGGACGTGACTTTCTTTCCCTAAAACAACTCCTATGCAGCCCTGGAAACTGCTTTCCTAAGAGAAAGTTACGTGATGTGTCAGGAGGATATGAAGAAATACAAACAAATAAAACTGGTGATAGGTCATCGCCCTGCAGGTATAATCTCTCCTGGCGGCAGGAGCAAGTCACAGTCAAGGTCACTCGTTCCTTCCGAAGGTCAAGTGTGCACTGCCCGGGTCTTCAGCATGTGAACACACATGCGCATGCACGCACACACATGCACGCACACAGTCCCCAGGTCACAGCAAGAGCTCCCCTCCCGAGCAGTGAGGGGCAGAGAGCCGGAAGAAGGCATTTAGAGCATCCAGGAGACCCAGCCACTGTCACCCCACCAGCGCAGATCCAGGGCCGACAACAATGCTGGCATTGGAGAGGCCAGTTTTCTCGTCTCCTGAGACTGAGGAAGGAGATGTGGACACCGTGGGGACTCCGGAAGCAGCAAGGCTCGGCTGTGGGTCCTGGCAGCCGCAGAGGTGCCTCAGCGCTCCGGCCCGCTGTTTACTACAGGCCTCAGTTTCCCTGTCTTTCAAACAGGTCTGGGGTTATCTAACAGCTTAGGGTTCACAGCATGGTGAAGGGGAACACGAGTGTGAAGGTCCTTTCCTCCCGCAGCCTGGTCTGGCCCTGCAGGTGCTACGGACACTGTCACACCAGGTCTGAGGGACACAGCAGACCTGACCTGTCCTGGGGGTCATGCGGAACCATGCTGGCCCCAACCGTGCCTCCAGCATTGTCTCTGTCTCCTAGACCACTGCTCTCTCCTTGGCTGCTAAAACCAGCTGGGAAGGGCTCAGCCTGGGCGCCTCATGTCTCATCTGTCAGCAAACCCTTGTCCTCAAGGCGGCCACCTGGCTCTGCAGCACTAATATCCCACGGGGATTGTTGCCACACCCTCGGGGACCCCGACAGGGTGCACTCTCAGCCCCGCTACCAGAGCGGATCTGGGTAGCATAGCCACGATGGAACCAGCCCTTTCTGCCGTGCCCTTGGCCTCCAGGCCACTGCCTCAGTCTCCACACTGGCCCTTGTTGAGCCAATCAGCACCACTGTGAGTCCCACGAGGACCCAGATGAGGCCCTGGGGCTCCACAGCTGGCCTCAGTGTCACGCAGGTTCCAAGGAGCCTGACATCTTGTGACAATAGCGTGGTGACATTGGAAGGAACCAGGAGCTCTGGACATCTGAGAAGATGTCTCGGAAAATTCCCACTTTACAGGACACTGGGCTTGGGCAGCCTGGACAGAGTGGAGAGCACAGAGCCACGGAAGGAGGAGGCAGGTGGACTTTCCTGGTCAAGACGTGGAGGAATCGGTGTGTCCGCAGGAAGCTGCAGGCCACCATGGTAGGAAGGATGCGCAGGAATGAGGCACTGGACCCCTTTCCCTCGGGCAGAGAGGGGCCAGGCCACACCAGCGACCATGTGGGTGGGGGGATGCTGGGTTTGTGGACACGGTCCTTCTAGAAACGAGCAGAGGCTCCAGGGCTACGACCTCCCTGCCCGGTGGAGGGGCACGGCCCGACTTACTCATCGCAGTGGCTTTTACAGTTTATTTGCAAAGTGCAAAATGAGACAATCCGAGAGCAAGACCAACACAGCTGTCCAGTGTGCTGCTACGCTGGCTGCCGCAGGCTTCCTCTGCCCTGCTCCGTGTGCCTCCTTGCTGCTCCCTCTGTCTAGTGCCTCACCCCATCTCCTCTTCTCTCGGTGCTTTTATGGGCCAGGCTCACGGCCTCCTCCTTTGTGGCCCAGGCACCATCCACCCAGTCTGCATCTCACGCCCTGCTTCCTTCCTGGGGTCACCGCTCAGCCGCCTCTGCCTGAAGCAGTGTGTGGGGAGCTGCTGCACGCATTCCACTCTGTAGCGCTGGAGAGCCGAGCTCCAGGCCACCACAGCGGCTGGGCGCAGTGGCTGTGCACCTGCCCAGCACCGTTACCGCCGTCACCGTGCAGCCCAGGAGAGAGATCAGGTGCAGTGATAACGGCCAGTTCCAGGACTCTAAGCACTCTGATTCCCAGCGGCCTCCGCAGAGGAGGAAATGAAGAACCGCAGCAAAACCGCAGCCGGCGGTGTGCGTGTGCCAAACCCTATCCGTCAGGCTCTGCGTGGTGAGCTCAAGACCTCCCGGCAGCCCTCGGGGTGGGCACCATTAGCTCAAGCAGATCCTGAGACCCAGAGGGGGCAGAGGACCCGCATGCTCACACAGCCAGGCTAGGTTCTACCCGCAGTGAGACTCTGCTCCCGCCCCCCAGACCTGTGCATCTGTGACCCCTCCCCAGGCCTCCTCTCAGGAGGGGACCGTGGGGATGTGGAGGGGCCTTGTGCGGGGCTGTCCACACCTCCCGTGTTTAGTCTGAGCTCTGCCCTCAGCAACCCAGGACTGGCCATGCTCAGCAGGCCCTGCAAACAGCTGGAGTCCAGATGTGCGCACCGTCCTGGGGCCCTGCTGATGCTCAGAGCGCCAGGCTCCATGGGAAGGACTCGAGGGGCTGGGGGCGCAGAGTGAGGAAGATCCTGAGGCTCTCAGACAAGCCCTGCACCCCGCCCCACCGGAGCAGGGTGCAGGGCACAGGGATTGCTGCTGGGCCCATGGGCACTGGGTGACCCATGCGGGTGCTGGCTGGACCACAGCCCCCAAGGGGAAGAAGTCCTTCTCGGCCAGGGAGGACCAGCCTGGATCCCACAGTGAGGCGAGCGCCATCTGCAGAGCTGAGAGGTCAGGGAATCCCAGCCTCAACCCAAAGCACACAAGTGACGTAAAACATCAAGCTGAGGTGACAGCAAGTTAGCATCCGAGATCCACCCGGCCCGAATTAAGACACTGTCTCCTCATCCAAACGCCCCCGAGGCCTGATACTAAAATGGGAAAGTCAGAGGTCAGTCAGGGCCTGTCCAATTGCATCCCTCCTCTCCTTCTCCCCTTGACCCACGGTGGGGGCCCCACCTTCTGCATCCCATCCCGAGGTTCCACAGAGACAAAACTCTGTGTGACTCTGCAGTGGTCACTTAACTTCTCTGTGCCTTGACTTCTTCCTGGGCAAGGAGGGACATAACGTCTCAGTGGGGTCATGTGGGAATCCAAGGCGACTGCACAGGTGTTCGGAGGGCTCGGCTCCTTGGGGTAGTTTACGGCGGAAATGAAAGGCACTGGCTGGGTACTCCCTGCCCGTCTGAATGCACGTCCACTCTGCTAGTGTCAGACATTGGAGGGGCAAGAGAAAGAGCCCCCCGCCCTCCTCCTCACGCCCTGTTCATTCTGCACTGTGCTTACACCATCAGATGCGCGGTATTCACACATTTTTTTTTTTTACCCGCTTACTGTTGCCTCCCCCACATCTAAGCTCCGGGAAGCAGGCCCTGACCTCCCCTTCGGAAAGTGTCCTGCACCTAGGGTGCCCAGGGGCACCTACTGGACACCTCAGCCAAGGCAAGGGCACCTGGCATTGCCCCAGGGCAGCAGCTCTGCCGATGGCCCCTGCTCCCCGCCTCCAAGAGCAAGACCAAGTGACAGTGTTTGTCTTCTGGGTCACCACAAAGCTCTGCCCTGGGCCTACAGCTCCCAGCTCGGGTCTGCACTCGTGTCTGCTGTCTGATCTCCCCTGGGCCTGGGCCCTCTGAGCTCTAAATCCACGTGAGGTCACCAACCGTCCAGTGCTCCTCTGTCCCCAGCACAGGCAAGGGGAGTGTCTGCCACCTCCCAGGCCTCAGGAGTGAGACGTAAATGCCCGCACCCTGGCTGCAGCTCCCATCTCCGGCCACGGTGCCTCATTCTTCCAATTGCCCTTGCTTAACTAATGCCCCACCAGCCCTGGCCCCTGGGCAACACAGCGTATGTGAAGAGAGGCACGGAGCAGGGCGTGGGGGCTCTGTGTCCCCCCAGTTTGGATGTGTGGAGGGGGTCAGCCAAGCCCAAGAGGCTGTGCCCAGGGATCGCTGCTGGCCTCACCTCCAGAGGGATCAGTCCAGGCCACATCTGGACCCCGTGAAGCCAGCCCGGCCTCTGCTCTCCGCTCGCCTGCAGGCAGCTGTGGCTCTGAAGGGGCAGCATGGGGGGAAGCAGCTCCTCATAAACCAACTGGGGTGGGGGTGTCTCTGATGGGCCGGTGCCCCCTGACCGAGCCAAGCAGGAGGAAATGAGCACGACCAGGTCGCTGACATCTCTGGAGCCCCAAGGGCTCTGGGTAAAGTTGGATGTGGATATCTCTGTGTGTATACGCATGCGGGTGTGTACACACGTGTGCAAGCATGTGTGAGTGTGTGCCTACAGGTGTGTATTCGTGTACACATGCATGTGTGTATGTGTGTGTGTGTGCACGCGCGAGTGTGCCTCACGGGGCTTGGGAGCCACTGGCCCTGGCGTCTTCTGAGCTGGTCTGAGCTGGTTTCTGCTTGATGTCGCCGAGTGGGATGGATGTACTGGACATTGTGGGTGTCTGGCTGCGCTGAGGATGGGGTGACACACAGCGGGGCTGCCGGGAGCCTGCCTGCTGCCTGCACCACACCAGGCTGGGTTGGGCTCGCCAAGGGCAGAGGATGCCCCGGGAGCCCTGGCGGGGACTGCCTGTCACCCTCAGGATGGCACACCTTGAAGAGCGACACCACGACCACTCCCATGTGCTCAGCTGAGCCAGCACCCCCACCCCCAGCAGGTCACCACACTCCAGTGCTGCCCACTGCCAGCCTGGGCCCAGTGCTGCCCAGGCCATGTCATTCAGCGAATCCTCAAACCCAGTCCCGGAAGCCCCTGGTCTGAGTCAGCCGCTCTCCGGTGTCACCGCCACGGCCTGAAGATTGGAAAGCCTGTTCCCACGCCCGTGGGCTGGGCAGGGTGCTACACTGAGCACTGTGGGGACTTCGGGGAGTGAATACATGGGTGCTATACAGTGTCACCGAGCTCTGGGTGACCAAGCGCCTGAAGTCCAGCAGCTGCTGTGTGGCAGCCTCGCCAGGGACGGGGACCGTGGGTGCCCTGTGTTCTCCAGGACAGGCCTGTGCTCAGCTCGGGATAAAACCCCCCAGATTTTGGAAGCTCTGTGTCACGCTCCGGGCCTTTCCCAGGGGTGCACACCACGAACCTCCGTCCGGGTCTGGAAAGGCCTGGCGCCAGCCCCCAATCCACACCCCGCCGAAGCCAAGGCAGTTCATCCGGGTCACCAGGCTGCAGGGGCTCTCCTGCTCTGAGCTGTCTCTCCCGCTGTACCCAGCCAGCAGCGCTCACTAAACCCCGTGAGGAGCCAGGGCAGGACACTGGGGGCGGAGGGACAGTCACCCAGCGACAAGGGTGTCACTCCTCAGTGTAAGCTGTGCTCCTCACTACCGCCATCACTGCCATTGCTACTCCAGAGTCCCCACGAAGTGCAGAACAGCGCTGCCCCCTGGAAGGCTGCCCAAGTCCGCCCGCCTGGGGACAGACTCCAGTCCCCACCCGCTGGCTTCCAGGGAAGCACTGACGGCCTTTAAAGGACCCCAGAGGGCTTCTTCAGCTCTCCGAAACTGCTCCAAATACAGGACAGCCAAAATTCACGCAAGGTGACACGTGGTGCGTGGTTCACAGGCTTCATCTGACCCAGGATTCTGCAAAAGGCAGCGGGAAGGACGGCGGGCCGCACTCTCCACCCGATGCGGCCTTCGCAAACAAAAACAACAGTGTGCCAAATGCTGCTGCTTGTCCACCCGATTGTTCACAAACAAGTGTTTGTGAGCTTATCACTGTCGCGCCATTCCCTGACAGTGAACACTTTAAATATTTTGTGAATAAGAAGGCGCACTGGTGCAGGGATTCTAATGGCGATTATCCAAATCTGGACACTGTGGGGGGCTGGCGGAAGCACCCCTTCGGGAAGGATCTATCTCTTCTCCCATCAGGAGCTGCTCTGGGGTACCCTCTGCTCCCCAACGCCAGCACACAATCAGGCAGGCCCTCTGTGCAGTTCTCTTATTTAGTCCGTAGCACATTCCTGGGTGGTGGGGAGGGACCCTCGGCTGTGCGAGGTCCCTGCTCGCGGCCTGGCCCTTTGCTTTCCACAGCTTCAGGGTCTCAGGGTCTGGGTTCTGACTGGGTGCAGATCCTGCCTCCGCCTCCCAGGTGCTTCCTCCAGGGAGGTTGTGAAAACCCTGAAACAAGCAGGGGGCTGCAAACCACAGGATTCACCTCCCCCCGGGAGGAAGCTAGGATCACAGCGCTGGCTGAGCCTGAGCCTTGGGGCTGCGTTGTCCCCTGGCTGTCCTGCCTCCCCTGGTCTCTGCAGCATGCCCTGTCCCCTCCCTGTCTGTTTCTGTGTCCTCTCTTCTCCTAGCGACAGTCACGGGGGACTTCAGGCCCCATCCAGCACCACCTCCCCTTGCTTCTGCGGGGGACCCAGCCTGAAACGCCAGGGCCCCTGGGCTTTGGAAGACCCTGCTCGCCCTGGAGTGGGCGAGGGTTTTAAGGAGTTACTTTGTGTCCTCCTAGCCCATGCGGATGGAAAAGGCTGGGTCGGGGCAGCAACACGCTGGCCCTCTGGGGGGAACTCGGGGTCTCCACACGGCTGTCCCAGCTGGCACCTTAGTGTGAGAGTGGGCTCGGGTCCTCTGTGGAGGAGACAGCACCTAGAAGCCAGGGCCTGGCCCAGAGCTGCACAGCCAGGCTGCTGCCCCCCACCCAACTGCCCCCACATCTCACGCCGGTTTGGGTCCTGAGGGTCCCCAGAGTCCTGTGGTCAGCGGCTGGGAGGTGGAGTCTCCGGGCCACTGCAGGCAGGGTCACAGGAAGCCCGGGACCTGGCTCTCCCTCTCTCTCTCCCCACCGCACCCCAGCCACGAGGTGTCCCGCTCAGCCACCCCCTCCCTCCACGACCCAGCCTGAAACCACCTTAGCCGTGGCCCAGCAAACCCTGCCCCTCTGTGAGTTCATTCCCAGCTGTTCGCAGCAGGGGTAGGAAGATGGTGGGCACGATTTTCTTCCCAGGCAAAAACCGCTGCGGAGTCTGCAGCAGAGGCAGGTGGCCGGGGACCTCTGGGGCTGGGGAGACAGAGCCCTGAGAGAACAGCCCCCCAGAGCCCCAGCACAGGGCACTGGCCACCCCAGAGCTATCTCGTGCCCCTTCAAAAGAACCAAGTGCAGTAGAGGCAGCCATCCGTCGCCTGCCAGTTAGCTGGTACTAAGCGTTGAATCAGTTGGTCAATCAATCAACCATGAGGGAAGGAAGGAATCTACTTCGGGCTTCAGTACAGAGACACAAGAAGGTCTGGATCCAGATCTCCTGGGTAAAATTTGAGCCCTCGCTGCCCAGATGTGACCCCAGGCAAGTTACCGAATGACCCAGGGCCTCAGTTTCCTCATCTGTAAAGTGGATGCAGTGCCTGTCTGAGAGTGGCAGGGCAGTGGAGAAGACCGGAGTGCCCACCCCGGAGGTGTTGCCCACCGTCCATCTGCAGGTCGGCAGTTACTACTTCTAGGGGTGGGGCTGTGAGGCCCTGGGAGAAGCACCCGGTCCTCGCAGACCTCAGTCAGGGCACCCGCCAGGCCCAGCACCTACCAGCGTCTGACCAAGGCCTTGAGCTGCTCACAGGAAGTGCCCTGATGCCTGCTGGCCTAAAGGATGACTCACGGGGCCCCACCCATGGTGGGGGGGCAGAGGTGACCTGGGCGGAGCCGGGGGCAGGGTCCAGGCGGGGCCACCTCTCCC
Organism: Dolichotis patagonum; assembly: GCA_004027295.1. Taxonomy (NCBI): domain Eukaryota; kingdom Metazoa; phylum Chordata; class Mammalia; order Rodentia; family Caviidae; genus Dolichotis; species Dolichotis patagonum. The sequence continues at coordinate 22,402 of PVJX010016650.1, read as the reverse complement.
TCAGCCTCCAGAGGCTTCGAGTGCCTGCCCTCTGTGTCCTCGCTTGGCCACCCTGGGTCTCAGTGTTCCCAGCAGTAACCTGAATGCTGGGGCCCCTTTCCCGTGGGGGCCCTACCCTATAACATCTCGGGACCCCACCTCACAGATGTCCCTGGAGCCCCTCTTGCTGGCCACCATCCTGCTGACGACCATCACTGCCCAGAGCTGTGGCCTTGGGTCTGAATCTGCAGGAGTGTCACACAGGCGCCCCCAGCTTCTCCGGGCCAGTTCTCTCTCCCTCACATCACAGCTCAGCTCATCTGCTGAATGGGCAGCTGTGACAGTGAAGTCACAGTGGGGGCTCAGGACACGCTCTTCTCCTGTCACCCAGGCTGGAGAGGACGAGGACAGGGACGTCAGACAGGGCAGGTGTGGCTTCCAGGAAGACTCGGAGGATGGTGCAGGGAGCAGCTCCGGGCCTGGGGCAGGGTTAGATTGACAGAGAAACTGAGGCTCACAAGCCTGAGAGTGGCCCAAGGTCCTGCGGCTGCTAAGGGACAGTGCAGGGACCTGAGCTTGTGTCCCCCTGCTGCTGAGCCAGAGCGCCCCTTTCAGCAGGCACTCCTGAGCTCCTGGACCGTCCGGCCTGTTTTGCCCAGTCGGAGCAGACGGGAGGATGGGGCCATGTCCCAAGGCCACGCCCTCACTGTCCTTCCAGGGACCTGAGTGGGGACCAACTTCCTGCCCCACCAGAGGCGCCATCCGTTAGCGGCTGAAAAGCCACAGATCAACCTGCCGGGACCGCGGGCGCCATTATGAATGAGAAGTGTCAGGAAATCCTCCCGCAGAACCCATGGCTTTGGGATTGCCATGGTGACAGTTCATAAAAGCGCAGAGTCTATCTTTTAGCTAGCAAGCCAGCTCTGCTGCCAGACAATAAAATTTAGCAGAGCCTTTGAAGCCATTTGTATTGAAATGTTCCACGCCCCTGGAATACAAACCACCTCCGCCATCAAAGCCCAGCTTGTCCAACCACTATTCCCGCCAGCCTGGGGGGCTGGGCGACGGGGGAGGCTTGCTGATGACTGTCAGGGTGAGTGGCATCAGGTCACACAGCTTCAAGTCTCGGTTCCACCCCTCCTCAGTGTGGCATCGAGCAAGTCACCTGACCTCTAGGTCACTCCCAGAGTGTGTACCTGCTGCTGCCATCTGGAATCGTGTAACCCACTGTTTTCGTACGAGGCCCCTGGTTTGCTTGGCAGTGGCAAGTGGTGAGTCGCCCTGCTCCAGGTTACCCACCGGTGACCCTCAGATCAGACTGCACTGCAGGGACCGTGGCTGCACCCACGCTGGCCGGGCAGGCCTGGGCGTGTATTCACTCACCCAGTGTTTGCTGAGTGCCTACCGAACGTAGCACGCAACGAATAAGACAAGGTCTCTGGTCTCAGGAAGTCTGCTGTCTCTGCACATTTGAGTTCCCCTTCGGCCGGACCTCTCCCGACCAGTACCTTTTCCTCTCATTCTCCCCACTGGAAACCACACGTCCTTCTGACCCCAGGCCTGGTCCCCAGGCCTTGCCTGCTCCCCACTTCCAGCCAACCTCCCCACCTGTCCGGGTCTGCTCCCCTCACACCCAGCCACACCCCTCACCATCCTGTCCCATCTTGGCTGGAGCAACCGCAGCACGCGTGAGCTCATGAGGTGCCCTCAGTCTGTCCGTGTGATTCCCACCAAACAGGGCTCATTAGGAGCAAAGCTGAGGTCCCCACAGACCCAGGTGCAGCGGTGGGGGTCCGGCGGGGTCTGGCAAGGCCTGGCATCCAAGTTAGAGGTGGCACCTTCTGCTGTGACCTTACGGGGTGGAAGCGATGGGCGGGCTCCCTGGGGTCCTCTCGTGAGGGCACTGATCCTAATCACAAGGCCGTACCTTGGTGACCCAATCAGCTCCCAGAGCCCCTCTGCCTAATACCATCAGCTCCGGGACTGGAGGTCAAATGCATGACCTTGGGGGTGTAAAAGCATTTCTTCCAAGGCGCGTTGTTCTTAGTCTAAGACCTTGGACTGGACCCTGGCTTCAAGCCCCAGGAGCTGGTCCCCAACCTCCTCATCACCCAGCCAGCTTAGTTTCCTCGTGGTCTCCAAACACCACAGCCCTTTCTTGCCTCCCCTTCTGTCCATGGCTGACCCTGCCGCTTCCTGCAGCTCTGCTGGTGACCTGTCCAGGGCACCTCAGCCCATCCCAGGTCTCCGAGTCACAGTTTGCTTGGTTTCTGACGCTCACTCAGTGTCCTGTGTGACCATTTCGATGCCGCGGCTTCTGACTCCTGGAGAATGTCCCCTGCATCAGTCAGCTCAGCTCTGAAACCTCCAAGCTCTGTGAGGGCGGAGACCTCTCACCCGCCCAGGCCCCTCGTCCCACAGCCCTGGCCACGAAGGAGATAAGGCTTCCGCCTGGAGTTTTGAAGAGGAGGATGAAGAGAAGCCATCCGGAAGAGCCAGTTTTACCTCAGATTAAGTCTTAGGCGAGACAAAGTCAGAAAATCCATCCTCCACGGTGCCATGGTCTTCTCTCTTTAATGTCACTTCTTTCAAATGCATCAAAGTAAATTGTGCTGTATGTGGCGGTTACATAACACGGCAGGGCCCTAACCGAATCCACTGCCCCGGAAACGGGACCAGACCTCGTGCTGCCCAGGAGCCTTTAAAAAAACGACACCTGCGTACCTGAACCCAGAGACAGAATGGGAATTTCCTTCCATTGCGTCCTGGGATGCAAGGAAATGCAGAAAGCAATCAGAACAAGACAGACCAGACGCGTCTCCGCTCGTGCGTCAGTCACCGTGGTTGACTCCAGTGCCAGCAGGACACGCGGATTGCCTGGACAGCAGGGATTCATCATGGAAAGCGGAGGAGTGCAGGTGATGCCGAGCGCCTTCTGAATACTGTGGGCGGGGCTGAAACGCAGCTTCTCAGTCAAGCCTCGGCTTCCGTACGTACTTCACCCCTGCCATGCAGACGGAAAAGTGGGCGCTGTGGCCCAGAGTGTGAGACAGCACCCCATTGCCGGGGGACTCTGTTCCACCAGCCCCAGGGCATGGTGCTCTGGAGCCCTTGGAGAGCTCGGAGCCTCCTGAGTTAGCAAGGGAAGGAGCTGAGAGGCAGCAGACGGTGCCCTGCAGCCCTTGTTCTACACCTGGGCGTCCCTCGGCTGTTTGTCCAGGCTGATGTGGCCAGTGTAGACTGTGTGGGTCCTGCTTGACCCGAGAGCGTTGAGCTTGTCTGGACCGAGGAGGAGGACAGTGGCCCTGTCGCAGAGTGTGGTAGCCCCAGCTGCACCTCAGGGGCCACCCAAATTGCAGAGCTGAGGGCTCCGGAGTCGGCCCACCCACCCTGTCCTTCTGCAGTGGGCAGCTGGAGGTCCAGGCACCACAGCCAAGGCCACGTGACTATCAGGTGACCCAGGTCACCTGGCTCCAGCCCGGGCCTCCTTCGTGCTCCTACCTGCCCCTTGCTGTTCAGTCCTGCATTTCACGAGGCCTCCCTCAGGCACCCGTCCCTCCATCCACACTAGGGCACCTCGGCGGCTCTGAGGTCCTCCAGCTGCTGCTGGCGGTGGGTGCTCAGGAGGCTACTCAAATGCTGCTTGTGTTTGCCTCTAACTTCTTCATAAATGGCCCTCCTTTCTCTCACTTAACCTCAGGTGAAAGAATCACCAGGTGTCCAGGAGACTCGGGCGCATGAAGAGCCCAACCAAGCTGTGTGGCCCCAGGCAATCGATTTAACCTCTCTCAGCCTCAGTTTCCTTGTCTGGAATATGTGGGTCTTAACTTCCACTCCAGGGGGTTGTTGGGAAAATTTGGTAACACTTTGGGAAGTACCTTCCAAGAAAGAGCTTCGTAACTTTTAAAGAGTGGGGTTTTTATAAAAAAGCATTCTAATTATTTGAAAGAATTAGAGCCTAAGAGTCCAGTCCCAAGCTGATGTTGGGGAGATGGACAGTGGAGGGGGAAATGGACCCTCACGGGTCATCAGGGAGATCTCTAAGCAGCTCTCCATGTTGGAAATCCCAACAGTGGTGGCATGTTCTAGAATCACCCTCTGGGCAGCCCCCGACAAGCTGGTCAGCCCTGGAAGGGTCTTTGCACAGAAACTGTGGAGCCGCCCGGTGCCGGGGGGATGGTCAGCCTCCTCCTCAAGCCTCCTGCGCACTGGCCTGCTGGGCCCAGGTAAGGGTTTCTCCTTGTGGATTTTACATGAACTTCAGAGCAAACCCATGAGTCAGTTTGCAACCCATTTCGGGGATCAGAAGATCAAGGCTCAGATGGAGGCGGGAGGTGGCCTGAGCTGTGCTCCTTCTCCCACCAGGCACTGTCACTGAAGATGCAGGGTGACTGCCCCCCATCCTCACCTGCAGAAATGGGGGTCACCTGCTGATGCTGCAGGTTGTGGGCAAAGTGAAGCTATGTGATTCAGGGGTGCTCAGTCTACAGTAAGAAAACGAGTGAAGAGACTGGTGTCTGTCAGGCGCAGAGGGTGAGGGCCCCTCGGCCTTCTCTGTTCCCCATCACACATGAGGCTGCAGCCTGGAGAGCAGGGAGGGGTCGGAGCAAGCTCCCCAGAGTTTCAGCAGGGCCTGGATTCTTTTGAAAATATCTTAATTGGGAAAAATCCAAAATTAAAAAGATGTGCTTGCTCCCTCCCTCTTTTACCCATTTAGCTCTGTTTTCTGCGAGCGAGTCACATCCTGTGGGCCAGGCTGGAAATGCTGCCAGAGACCCTTCCCCGCCCTCAGGAATAAGAAACAAAAGGAGTCTCAGGGCGCAGGCATGGGTGTGGGAAAAGTGACTCCAGGACTGGTCCAGGCCACTAGGACCACCACCAGCGGAGCGGAGCGGGGAGATCAGAATTCTGCATCTTAAGCAAACGCTCCAGGTGACAACCCAGTGGCCAAAGGTCACTGGCCACAGTCCCACGGGGCAGCCCCCGGGCTCAGGGACCCAGTGAAAGGCTGGCATTGACTTGCTCTGGCTGGCCCTGCCCCCAAGCGCTGTCCCCATCTGCACGCTTGCTAAGGTCACTTAGAGTCCAAAGAAGCACACAGAGGCCTCTGGTGAAAGCACTTACTTCATGCAGCTGCCACCTGTACTGTTGTCACCCCTCTCGTTCTTTCTCCTTCCCTTCCTGTCCCCTCCCTTCCTTCTTCTAGCTGACAGTCATGCCAAGTTACAGCACTCCTGGCACAGTGCAGAGCCATCTTGGGCTTCCTAAGGGACCCCTGAGACGTTCCAGACCCAAGGTTTACACCCCAGTAGGGCAGGAAAGGCTTGCAGGGGGACAGCCTGGGAGGACAGGAAAGGCACAGATAGCAGAGCCTTCTGGGTGCAGGGACCAGTGAGGGCAGAGGCAGCATGGGCTCGGGGACTTGGGAGAGGCCAGTGTGGCCGAGAGGCAGGGCTAGCACTGGGCAGGGGCAAGGTCTGATGATGTGCAGCCTCGAGCTGGGCGACAGGGGCCCCAGAATCAGAGGGGTGCTGACCACAGAAGATGTGGCTCTTGGGGCACCAAGAGTGCCAGGCGTTAGCACTCCCAGCTGGATTTGGAGCACTGTGGGCACTGGGGGGCTGCCACGTAATGAGCCAGATAAACCTAATAGCCAGGGCCGCCTGACCAGTGGACACCAGCTGAATGTCAGGCTGTCCAATAAGTCCTGGGAAGGCGTTTAGATTTCATTCCAAGCGACACGGGAAGCCACTGATGGTAAACAGCAGGGGAGTAATGCCAGTGATTAACATTTAAAGAAGCCCACTCCTAGGAAATCTTAAGCGCGCGCGCGCACACACACACACACACACACAAGCCCAAAGGTAACCACACCGGGAGGAAGGACACTGCAAAGGGGTGGAGGTGACGCAGATGCGCACTCACCCCCAAACCCATCGAGGGGCATGCACCAAATGTGTGCACCTTGCTGCCTGCCAGTCATACCTCAGCAACATGGTTTAAAATGAAAACGCAAGGTCCACTTAGTGACTGAGGTCAGTGCAGGAGGGGGACATGCTCTCAGTTTTGCTGGGAGCGCTGGGAGTGGACAATGAGGAGGAGGAGGTGGGGCCAGTGGGTGGAGTCAGCCCACTTACCAGGTACCCAGGGTGCACTGCATGGTGCCCCATTCCACCCAACAGGGAGAGCCAGGTAGGGGGTTTGGGCCCTGCAGATGCCTGGCAGGAGCAAGAGGCCAGGACAAACAGCGGCGGGCTAACCGGTCCATGGCTCCCTCCCACCTGGCAGAGGCTCCCGGAGCTAAGGTTCAGAGCAGCTCCCGTCAAACTGAGCTGCCAACCTTAGTATTAAGCTGAGTGTGTCTGCGTGGGGTAAGTTCCGGAAGGAGAAAAAGCCAGATATGTGAAGTGCCGTTATCTATGAATTACAGGCCATTAAAGACTCGCAAGCATTAGCACTGCATGGGAGCGGGCGATTGTCTTTCTGTTCCAACAACAGACAAATGTGAACCACGCTTCCAGGGCTGTTAATGGCCACACTAATCAAATAGAGCGGGGATGTCTTGCATTTGTAAAACACATCACCATTTACTAATTGCCCAGTACTGGCACGAGCGGAAGTGTTTCCTTCCGCACAGTAGATGCTCAGTAAGAACTGTCTGAAGGTTGTGCAGTGGTGTGGCGCCAGCCATACCCACCTGGAACAAGTGCCCTTCAGGAAGCAGGAGCCATAGCTCTGGGTGGTCACTCACAAGGATGTGGGCTGATATGAACGCTTGGGGACTCTAAACTAAATGGCCACCCAAGCTCAAGCTAGAAATAAGAGCAATGACGGTAACTTCTCCAGAGAAGTTCTCAGCTGGATCTCCAAAGCACAGATCTCGGCGGTTCCCACAGGAATATCCTGATGGTTAGATCTGCCGCGTGCGAGTAGCTCTGAGGGAGGACAGCAGGAGGGGCACCTGCTGTCCTCACACTCTGCTCCACCAGGAGGGATCCATCCTGCGAGCTCTGCGGAGCTGACCGGAGAAGTCCTGGCAGGCAGCCTTGCCTCCGTGGCCTGAAGAAGCGTGGCCTGACGGCCCGCTGGAGGGCTTGTGGATGACAGTCCCCTCTGCTCTCTGCCAGTGGGTGCCAAAGAGGTGCCTCGTGTGCCCTGTCCGCTCGGGTCTCTGGGCGGCCTTGGAAGCTACTGGATAGGAAGAGGAAGCAGTCAGGTGTGACCGGACCCTGCTGCTGGACTTGGCAACTTGGTCCAGGTCAAGGCTGTCTGGGGCTGAGTCAAGATCAAGAAAAGGCACCCAGCCCTCCAAACCCAGCATGGTGGGCTAGACGGTGGCCTAAAAGCTATCTCCACGCCCGCCCAACATATATTCCCAGCCCAGAACCCGTGAGCATTTCCTTTCCTTGGGAAAGGGTCTTAGCAGGAGTAATGGACTCAGTCAGGGATCCTGAGATGAGGCATTGTCCTGTGGTGTCCCAGTGGGCCAGGCCTCCAGTGACAAGCGTCTTTATAGGAGAGAAAGCCAAGGAGATGTGAGACAGACAGAAGAGGAGGAGGAACTGCGATCACGACTGGAGCACGAAGGCCAGTGCCCGCAGTAGATGGGAGGGGTGACTCTCCCCTGGACCCCCAGAATGAGCACTGCCGTGTTGACACCACATTTTGACCTTGTGGCCTGCAGGCAATGGGGAGGTGACAGTGCATTTGAAGGGAGAAAATGTCCACAGCTTTTATCAGACACCCAAATGGCGCCAAGACCCCCAAGTGTCAGAAAGCATAGTTCTGTGTGGCAGCCTGAGCTGTCCAGGGCTGGGCAGTCTATCATTCATTCAGTCACTCTTCTAGCCGTCTTTCCAAGAGTTACAAAGCTCCTCTCATGTGCTTTGTGCTAATAAGCAGAGCTAGTAAATGCCCCACTACACGCTGGGAAAACACTGACAAATAAGCTCCACCTCTAGGTCTTCTGTCCATTAGGATCCAGGTCCTTTCAGGCTAGTAGGCATTGGCCATGATAAGAACCCTGAATGCTCTGAGTCACTCCCAGGTGTCGATGTATTATCATGTATTACCATGCAAAATTGTCACATGCTTAGAATGTTCTAGAAATCCAATATGGCAGCCATATGCCTGACTGCCTGTCTCACCCAGTAGCGGCCTGAAATCCTCACTTGACTACATGGCCACATTTGTGGGGGTAGAAAACACAACCCAGAGCTAAGTGGGGCCCATGTGGGATCCTCAGGCCTTGCTGTCACTCCATCCTCAGAGTCCCCATTGGTCTCTGGCCTCTCTCAGCTCCTGACGCTGGTAACCTCTGATGCTCTGATGCACTGGTAACCCGCTGATGCTCTGCTCGAAGGACAGTGCTGAGTGTCATTTCTGAATTCTTCCCAGCACCACATCCAGCACCTTGGAGAGTATCTGTTTCCTGAGGGAAGTGATGAGCACCTGTCCCCTGTCGCCACCCTTCCACAGTGGCTGGGGAGGCGTCCCAGGCTCCAGGATGGCAGCCATGGGGAGATGGGTGCCCTTGGGCTGCCCTGGTGGTACCAGAAGTTGGTTCCATTTTTGAGGAGGATGTCCTGGAAATAAAGACCAGGGTTTTCTTTTTTCTTTTTCCTTTTTTCCTTTCCTTTCCTTTCCTTTCCTTTCCTTTCCTTTCTCTTTCTTTCTTTCTTTCTTTCTTTCTTTCTTTCTTTCTTTCTTTCTTTCTTTCTTTCTTTCTTTCTTTCTTTCTTTCTTTCTTTCTTAACAGAGTCTTGCTATGTAGTTCAGCCTAGTTTTGAACTCACTATGTATCCCAGGCTAGCCTGGAACTCACGGTCCTCCTGCCTCGCCCTCTCAAATCCTAGGGTTACAGGTGTGCACCATGACACCCGTGAAGAGGAAGAATTAAAACAGCCCACATCTGCAATGCCTAATATGGTACCCACTGGCCACACAGGGCTACTTACATTTAAGTAAATTAAAACCTAAGAAAAAGATTAATTTCTCAGTCCCGCTGACCACATTTCAAGAATTTAACAGCTGCACATGGCCCAGAGCTGTCCCTCTGGTCCTCTAATTCCTCTCCGGCAGCGGCACCAAGAGAAACAGCAAAGGAAGAACAAAGTAGCCGAGCCAGGTTACCAGTCCTGAGAAGGGGAAGTTAGAGATGCCCGAAGGGCTCCCACACAGGAGAGCGGTTGAGCATGCGGCATCATCCAGCTGGAAAATAATGACCTCCTTGGGAATTCATTCACTCACTCATTCCATTTGTTAGTATTTATTGGGCACCTACTGTGTACCCAGCCCTGTGACAAGTGCAGATAGGGACTGAACAGGCAGAGAAGGCTGCTTCTCTTATAGCATATTCGTTCCACAGAGAAGAAACCACATTACGAACAAGTCAAAGAGTGGATACAGGAGATTCTTCCGGGATGCTGCATTGGCAGAGAAGCTGAAACCCTGGAGCCGGAGAGAGCGGCTGGCTCGGCAGGTGCTGCAGGCCCATCTGGGGCTCTGCGGCGTGCATGCCCCAGGCCCGGGAAGGCACCGTGGTCTTCTCCAGGGCCGGGTTTGGGGGCCAGGCCTGGGGCAAGGAGGACAGCAGCCCAGGCGAGGCAGAGCACCCTGGCCAGGACCCAGCCGTGCCTGACTCAGCCCCTGAAACCAGGGTACCACAGATGTCTGCGGCTTATGAGGCACCCAACCCTGGCACTCTCCTGAGGGACGAGGACAGCCATCTCCGGAGCGTCCTCTAGGGGGTCATCCCTTCTGCACCCGCTTCCCGCCCTCTGTGTAAGTTGCTAGGCGCCTGCTTCTGGGGAAACCCAAGCCCAGACCAGGGCCGACCCTACCGGAAGCTGTTAATCCTCCAGGAAATGAAGAAGGGGGAGACAGCACAGCCCCCCGCCCGGGGAGCATGGCAGGTGCGGCCGACCCGGGCTCCTGGCTTCCGCGGGCCGCTCCTCGGCGGCTCTGTCTCTGTCCTAGCAGGGCCATCTTGCTGTGAGCTCCGCAAGGCCTCGAGCATGCTGGCCAATCTTCCCGACAGCTGCTTGGGTAATTAGTGCTTCTAATTATAACTCATCTTCATGATTGGGATGAATCCATTAGAGAGCGAGCCCCCGGCGTCCCCTCGCGCTGCTCTGCGGGTTGTGGACATGTCGCCCTGCGCCCCCTCAGGAGGGGCAGGTGGGGCAGTGCGGCTGCTCTTGAGTGGTCTGCAACGGGGACTTTTTTACAGGGTCATCTCATCAGCAAGGCCTCTCAGTAGCAAGGCCAGGGCACAGGCCTCACGCTGCAGTGCGCACCAGCAGAGTCCGGCATAAATGCTCGCAACAGACTCCAGTACGGTAACCTGGACGGAGTCCCGGAGTCTGCATTGAGTAACTTCCCCTAGCAACCCAGATGCGGGACCCGGACCAGACACCGGAAGCACCCTTTCCTCCTCCTTCACCCGCACCGCTGTCCCTCCGCTGCGGCCCCGATCAGGGTCAACTGTGACTCGTCTCGTACATCTCCCACTGGACACCTCCTCTGTCCTGGCCACCAAGCTGAGCTCTGGGAGTGCCACAGATAGCTGTCAAATGGGGGCCCCCGTCATCTGCTTCCTGCACCCAAGGAGCCAGTTTTATTTATTTACTTTTGCTTTTTTGAGACAGGGTCTCCCTATGTAGCCCAGGATCATGGTGACCCTCCTGCCTCAGCCTCCAGAGTGCTGGGATTACAGGCATGCACCCCCACCCATGCCCAGCAGGAGCCAGTTTTCAACATGAAGCAGGTCCTCAGTGGAGACAACAGGAAGGCCAGCCCCTCCCCAGGGTAGAGGAGGGAGGTTGATTCTTCCGCAGAGTCGTGTCTGGTCTCTGGGAGGACTCAGTGGTGTCCCAGTGGCCCCTTCTGTCTCAGGCTCAGAGTGAGCCTTGGCCTCTCGGGTCTACTGGGAGAGCGGGTTGGGGGGGAGCAGAGGTCCTGCTGCGTCTAGGACCTGACTTAACGCCCAGGGCAAAGACGTCACGGTCTGTAGCCTCTTCGGGTGGCTTTAAAGTACACGCATCATGCCACGTGTCTCTGCCTGCAGAGGTGACCGAGCCGAGCCTATAGCTGGGAGGGAACAGCAGCTTCCTGTGTGCTTTGCCACCCGCTGCTCAGCACCAAGAACAGAAGCCCGGTGGAACGAGTCGTCTCTTCTAGCGCAGAAGCGACACCCCAGCGGGGCTGCCAGGCTGCACCCCACTCGGCCTGGCCACACACACCCTGACCGCTGGTGGGGACGCCTGGGTCATCCGAGCCTCCAAAGCTGGTGCTGTTGGGAAGAGCCAGAGCTTCTCCACTCCAAGTCAAGATCATCTGAAGGCCACGTGTGCTGCTGGCTTTAAAAACCATGATCACAAACCTTGACTGAGAAGAGTTCATTGTAATAGCGAAGTGGGGCTCAGCATTTGGAAATTAATAATCTACCTCAATTGCACTGAAAGATCAAAGGACATAAGCAGCTGTCTCAGTGGGTGGTAAAAGGGTATTTCATAATCTGCTTTCAGATTTGAAAAACCAAGGGTAGAGGACATTTTCTTACTGTGTTGGGGGAACACTCATCTAACTAACAATGACAACTTCATTCTTAATAGTGCAATATTAGCAATATTTCCACTAAAGTCAGGCACAAAGAAAAAAGTGACCAGTCACCATTATTTTGGAAGTTGAGGGGAGGATGGATTAACCGGTGGATGGATGGTAGATGGAAGGCAAATTTTGGAAGCGACGTCCCAAGTTATGATCACATCCAGGTGTGGTGACCTTCCACCTAGAAAGCCAAGCTGTGGGAGAAGTGCTCCAAACCACTAATTATTAGAACATTAAGTTATGCAGAACTCTCAAGTGAGATACTGAAACAAAGACTCTAAAGGGAAAAACACTCCTCACACTTTGCAGTCAAGTAACCGCATATCTAAAAACTGTTTTCAGAAAATAATCTAAGACACACAGGTGTTATGTTCCTCATTCTGCTAGTTATAAAAGCACAAAACAAAAACAAGTCAAATACCCACTAAAAGAGGCTTGGACAAATAAACTGATCTTTCTAGGAGGTGGAAGGAATGAAACAGTACTTTAAAGCTGTATTTATTTTATTTGGGGGGGGTTCCGAGGACAGAGTCTTGTTATGTAGTTCAGATTGGTTTTAAACTCATTGCTGTAGCCCAGGCTGGCATTGAACTCACAGAGATCCTCCTGCTTCAGCCTCTCAAGTGCTGGGATTACAGACATCTACCACCATGCCTGGCCCTTTAGGAAAGAAAAGCTTATTCCCAGAAAGTGTTCAGAGTAAGCTACCAGATGGAAAAGGAACAATGTGTATAGTATAAAACCGTTTTTAAAATTATAGCTATAAGCATAGAAAACAGACTAGAAACTCCAACGCAAATGTGAAAGGAGGTTATCGTGGAATTTGGGGTATCTTTTTCTCGTGCTTATTAGTAAAGGTAATTAAAGGATAAACACTACGCCGATACCATGCTTGTGAGAAGGTCGCTCCGTGTGGCTCCAGCGCTGCCTGCCGCACTGGGGACGCTTAGGTCACACCTGCGGTGAGCCCTCGGTGCCGGGCGCGGACTGTGCACTGCGGCTGACCCGTACCGTGCACCTCTGTGAAATAAGACGGGTCTAACACCCATGGGACAGGCTGTCCTGTGCCCTCAGCCCTGACGGAAGCCGAATCCCTTGGCTGAATCTCTCCTAAACCCTGTGTCACCCAGCGGCAGGTTAGTGGGATGTGAGGAAATCAGCAGTTTCCATGAGGCGGACCTTGCAGCCTGAACCTGCAGGGAGGGCAGGTTCTAGGGCATCTGAGAGCCCTCCCCGCAAGGGAGCCGCCAGCCCACTGCAGGACAGACGTGACCACCGAGACCCCTCCACTGCACCCTCCACTCAGCATCCCAGATGGGGCAGGAAAGCGTCACTGAGAAATGGGAATTGCCCAGGCTACAGTTTCTCATCTTGGGCCCGGAGGGAAGGAGTGACCGGGACTGCCGTGCAGACCTTCCAGCCGGCGGAGGCCCCTCCAGCTGCCCTCCCAAGCCCTGTCCGGGCTGGGGCAGTGCGGGCTCACCTCAGAACCAACACCCCCCATTCGCACTGCATGAGAGGCCGAGCCCGTGCCACAGCGTGGCAGCCCCATGCCTTCGAACAACCCTCATGCCCTCTGCCAGCTGCTGTCCTCCTCTCTAGAGGGGGGACGGTAGCAGCGCCCCCTCACAGGGATGCTGGGAGGATTCCACATGGCGACTCTCAGTGGCTTATCACTGTGCCTGGCACCTGGGGAGCAGCCAGTAAATGTCAGGCTTCACTACCCTCAGCTCTCACCTCTTCCCAGCCTGTGAGAGCTTGGCTTGGGTTCCCCTAAAAGCAGGCCTTGAGGCTGAATTTTGGGCGTGGCCCGGATTTACAAGGCGATTCTGGATCTCCCAGAAGTGAGAAGTGGGGAGCCAGAGGGGACGGAAGAGGGGTGGCCACCGCTGTTGGTGTTGGGGCTCGGGCTCACCGGGACCACATCTGCTAACTCCCATCCTGCACTGCTGGTGCTGCTGCTGGGGTGACTCCTGGGGTGCTGCCTGTGCTCCAGCAGCCAGAGGCCACCCAGGCAGAAGGGTCAGAGCTGCTTGCAAATTGTGCGCCACAGAGATGGCCGGGGACATAGGCGGAGGCGGCGGGGGTAGAGAGCACAATCCCTGGGTGCCAACCCTGCGAACACCTGGGGCCCCAGGGCCCGGCCGGGCAAGCAGGGATTCCCGACTCTGTCCATTCCCTCGCTCCTTTCTTTCCCCTTCCCTGCGGCCAGCAAGCACCCGCTGAACACCTGCTGACTGCTGCGTGCGGGCACCGTGTGAGACGCTGCGGAGCCAGAGTGAGGGCCTGGGCTTTGGACAGCTGCGGGGAGAGGGAAAGTCGGCAGAGGAGAGGCCTGAGGGTGGCAGTGCCCGCTGGCTGAGGAGGCGGCGTGTAGGTTAGGCACAGCTGGGATGGCTGCATGAAGACCTGAGGCGGAAACCAGGAGGCCAGCGGCTGAAGGCTTCGTGGAGCACCTCGACTCAAGGGGAGGCGCTGACATGCCAGGAACATCCAGGGAAAGCCCAGGCGGCTCCCAGACAGCTGGCATCGTGGTTGGCACCCGGAGTCGCTCTGGCAACCTACCTCAGTGGCTGTGACAGATGCACATGGTGACCACTCAACGCACTTGTCAGTCAACATTAGCCTTTGATCTCCAGGCTGCTGAGAGCTGGCACAGACCTCCGGGCAGAGGAACGGTGTTGAAGGGAGATGGCTGTGCGGGCTCAGTCACACTCCCCTCCACTGTGGTGCGGACCAAGCACAAACCCCAAAACTCGCATGTGCTCAGAAGTGCAGCTTTTGGAGGCTGACTGGATCACGGGGTTACACAACTGACTTCCTGTCAGAGGCAGGGTCTGGTCAGAAGAGGCAGTCCCTGGGCTGTGACCTGGAAGGCTTCGTCTCCATCAGTGCTTTCTTCTGCTTCTCGGCCACCTTGATGGGAGCAGCTCTCCTCTGCCAGACCCTTCCCTCTTCTTCACTCCTTGGAGCCAGCTTACCAAGAACTGAGCCCCCGAAACCATTAGCCGAACAAACCTCCCTTCCTTTAAGATGCTGGTGTTGAGGACCGTGTCTCAGGTGACTATGACCCCCCCAGGGTGACCACTTTCTAACCCTCAGAACCTGCGTGACCTTACATGGCAAGAGAGACTCTAGACAGGACCTCAAAGCAGCGAGGCCATCCTGGATTGCATGGGAGGCCCAGTACCATCAGCAGGACCGATTAGAGGGCACAGTAGGGCATAGATTAGAGAGAAAACTACGGGTCGGCAGAAGCAGAAACAGTGGTGCGGCCCCAAGGAAGGGAACGCAGATGCCCACGGGCTCTGGAGGGCCGAGATGGCTTTCCACCCTGGCCCTCTGGAGGAACCAGCCCTGTGGTCTCTGGGGTCCGTGACGCTGTGGGGCGTTAAGATGGTCATCTGTCACCATAGCAGCATGCACATGAGTGCCATGGCTCAGGGCAGTGGGGAGAGCGGATGAACTGAGACCCAGAGCAGGACAGTCACCAGGCTGGGGGCCTATGGGAAGGGAGAGGCAGTGAGCAATGGGGACAGGCAGTAAGAGGACAGAACCCGAGGTGCACAGGGGCAGAAGGGGGCAGTGCCCAGACTGGTTTCCAGGCTGGTCAGTGGGGCACATGGCAGTGAAGGGAGAATCGGCCCCTCCCACCTCGTGGCCAGGGCAGGAACCACCTGGTCCCGTCTGCAGATTCTGACTCTGCAAAGCTGGTGAGCGTCCATGTGCCAATGGGCAAACCCAGCCTTGCTGAGATGTGTGCCACGCAGGGTGGGACACCAAGGGGGTAGCACTGGGACGTCCTGAGGACACAGGAAGGAGGCGGAGAAGGGGGGCTGGATAGGCGGGAGGAGGCCGGCAGGGCCCCTCAGTTCGAGTTCAGGGGAATGAGGACTTGCAGGCTGTATCCCTTGGGGGCCACAGAGGCTGCTCACAGGACCACTGGCCCTTTCCCGCCTGGACGCCATGGGTCGGCAGGCCACAGCCACCCTTAATCCTCCCGAGTCTTCCAAGAGGGTGGGGGTGGCCCTGTGCAAAGTGCTGATGACACAAAACTGGGGAGAGCAGTAAATAAGAGGGGCCGCTTGGTGAGTAGAGAGCAGAGATGCCAGCACCTCCACGGGCGGGCCGGGCTCTGCCACTCCCCTGCCAGGGCAGAGGGGCAGCGGGAGCCACCAAGGGGTGCCTGGGGGCCAGCTGGAAAGCCGTGCCCCACAACCATGCGCGGCTAGGATGGTGGGAGGGGACTGTCACCCCTGAGCCCTGCTGTGCCCTGAGGGTGCTCGAGGGGCTCACAGGCTGTGGGGACTCACGGGGAGGGAGGAAGAGGTCTGACAAAGGCCGGGACGGCAGGTGTAAGGCCGCGGGGCCACGCAGTCTGTGGGCCGTCCGTCCTGCTGGCCCAGGAGAGCTGACTCTTGGTTTGGCGCCTGGAGGTGCAGCTCCCATACTGTCAGGTGAAACTTTTTAAAATGGACAGCGGCGCTCAGCAGGCATGCGACTTTCCCAGCCATGACAGTTGCCCAGTTCCGAAGCACTTTCCTGGCCCCTAGAGGCACTCTGCTCTGTCCGGCGTCCCCCACCCCTGCTGCCCCCAGTGGATGCCTGGGCCTGGTGACCCTGCAGACTTGGCACCGCTGCCAGGTACCGAGGTTCACGCCTGTTGACGGGCTCACAGGTGATCTTTGAGCTGATCTCTACAAATGTGAGGTGTGCCGGCCGGGGTCGGGGTGGTCCTGGACGGAAGGTGGCGTTAGCCAAGGCCACAATACAGCCTGCGAGGTGGCACCTGGGCCTGGGGTTTCATGTGTAGGTGATGAGGGCGGGAGCCCTGGTCATTTGCTTTGGCTGCAGTTTGGACGTGGAAAGGGGGAGACAGCAGGTGGCTGCTGGCAGATTCTGGGGCCAGGATGAACCGGAGAGCTGAGGGACACAGACGGAGGGGACAAACCTGCCAGGCATGGCCACCTGCCTTGGTTGCAAAGGCGACAGGGATGTGGGAGTCTCCACCGCAACCTTGGAGCCAGCTTGGCTGGGCCAGGCGGGAGGTGGGCAGGCTCGGCTGGGGGTCTCTCAGCTTCCAAGGCTCTGAGGTCCTGCAGGCCGAGCCCCTGCCGCAGCATCACAGATGTGCACACCTGCCTCGTGATGGACATGTGACCCCCACTGCACAGTGGGGACAATGCAGAGCTGGGGGGACGAAAGCCCACACCAAAAGCCAAGATGTGACTAAGCAGCAGCCCGGCTCAGAGCCCTCGCCAGGGTGAGCAGCTCCAAGTTCTCCCCCTGCTGTCCTGCTGCGCCCCAAGGTGAGCCAGTGGCTGAAGGCTTGGGGGAGCCCTGGGGTACTGCTCTCAAGGACGGAGGGAGTGGGGGTGAGCAGAGAGCCGCAGGAGACTCCTGGAAATGACACGGAAGGGAATTAGACCCCGGGTCTGGGGCCAAGGCCGAGAGAGGGTAACGGGAGAGCTGAGCAGAGCTGCTGACTCCTCAAGGGAACAGCAACAGTGGATCTCCTGCAGCAGGGAGGAAGGAGCCCGCTGAGAATTTCAGAGGCAAATTTGCGGCTCTCAAGAACAAATCAGCCCCAAGGGCAAACCAAACCCTGGCAAGAGCAAAACTACTGGAAGGAAACAACTGGAGAGGTGATCAGTGCTGCTAAAAGCTGGGGTGGGGGTGGGGGTTGGGCGCCGGGGGAAGCACACGCTGCTCCTCACAGAGCGGCCCCTCCCGAGAGCCCAGCCGGCAGAGCCAGGGCCGCACGGCGAGCAGCAGAGGACTGGCCTCAGCTCTGACGGCCACTGAGCCTCCATCTGCCTTATTCAGGGTGAGCAGCTCTGCCTTGAACAGACAGCCCATGTGCAGGGCACCAGCGTCACCACTCAGAATCGGGGCTCTGTGCAATGCCAGTGCAAGCCCTGTCCCACTCCTCCGCTGACACCGAGTCCCACTGTTCTGCACGACGGCCTGCCTGGCACCCGTCCCCGATGGACGCGTGAGCACTGCCCTGCTTCCTGCGGCCCGCAGGAGCCTCGGCCGGCGGGGACAGGGTTATCAGCTTTGCGGGGCAAGGAGCCGTGATGTCCAGCAGGCAGTGACATGCTGGAAGCACCCCGAAAAGCGGTTCTGAGCGCGCGGTCACAGTCTCTCTCCGTTTCCTGGAGAGCCTGGTGACACAGAAAAATGAGGCGGGCGCACCCTCATCTATTAAAGCACTTTCTCCTCATTGTGCCTGGTAGTACGAGCCGGTGATGGCTGTGACACGCAATCCATTTTCCTGACTTCTAGCGAGTCACGGCTTTGGTGGTGGTGGTGGGGTGCCTCTGCCCGGCCACCCTGGGGATCTGAGAGGCCTGGCCGGCCTGTGCCTTCCATTTCCTTGGACGGAGCTTGGGGCAGGGCTGGGCAGCAGTGGGTTTGCCAGCGGGTGACTCTTGGGCTGCGCCGACTCCTGACCACCAACTCCTCCTGCCTGGTCATCGCTGTCCCCGGCGGTCAGGACAGCCACAGGGGCTGGGGCTGGCGGGAGAAGGGAAGCCACACTGACGCATGGCAAGACGGTGACAAAACCCTGGCAGTGTCCGCCTGGAACCAGCCACGCCCAAAACCCACACATGGCTGGAACCCACTGGAGCTGGGCTTCTGCCCTTACAAGCAAAAGAGCACAGCTGAGGACGCCTCGGACAGCGCCCAGCAGGGGAGCACGAGTGAGCTCCTCAGGCGAGGCTGAAGTGAACCCCCTGGGCCTACCTTCCCAACACCCCACTACTTCTAACCTCCACCGCTGCCGTGGGGACCAGTCCCCCAATCCTTCTCACTGAGACCCCGGCCACGGTTCCTGCTTCCCTTGCCATTTCCTTTACCTCTCACTGTCCGCTCGCCGCCGGCAGGCAGGAGGGAAGACCCCTCAGAGCCGATTCTTCCACTCTGAGCCACCCACGGTTCCCATCCCACTCTGGATAAAATGCGGAGGCTTTGCCAAGTCCCCGCCTGGTCAGGGCCCATGGGCTGCACAGTGCTGGCCCTGCCTCACAGCCCTGTGTCACACAAGCTGCGCCTGGCCCCGCACACTGCTCCCCGACATCGCATCCTCTAGTTCGGCCTCTCACTCCCCGCCGCCGTCAGCTCTGCAAGGACAGCACCTCTGCCTCCCTCAGGGGCAACCACAGACCCCTGGAAACTCAGCCTGGGCATGGGCTGTGTGTCGTGCGTGGCCGTGCACGCAGCAGTCTATGTCTGCAGGGAGAAGCCGGGCGGGACCTGTGAGCCTCTCACCTGCGGGCTGGGCTGCGGGCTGGGGTCTCAGGGGCTGCTCCCCTGCTCTCACCACATCACTCACCTTCACTGTCACACACGGGGTTCATACGTACAATGCAGTGTCCTGCCGTCCAGAGGAGGCTCGGATGGCCACAAAGGACAAATCCACCGTGTCCTTTCCCCGAGGCATTTGGCACTGTTAACGATTGCTCTTAGCAGAGGAGCTTGGGACTGTCCTCTCGGCTTGGACTGTCAGAAAGTCCAGCAGTTCTCTGTCTTCATCAAGTGCTCTGAGGGGCAGGGCCATCCAGTCAGCACCTGCCGCCCCATGAAAGTCCCAGCAGAGCAGGGCTGGAGCTGCGGGGTTAAAGGAAGTCCCTTCCCTCCTCTCGCCTGGCCACAGGCCTCTCGCTTTTCTTTTACTATGCAATTTAGAGACTTTGGCAAATGTCTCCAAACCCCATGGACATGATGTTTAAACTAGCAGAGAAAAATCGCTCGGCCCACGAGACTAACCGGGGGGCCTCTGCGTGGCTTGGTGCTAGGGGCTGTTCTCATGCCTTCTCTCTAGGCAAAGCCGTCCCAGCAGCTCGGCACCTCGGGAGGCGCAGGAGGAGAAGGGAGCCTGGAGCCAGTTCCAGGGTCAGCTCAGGAGGCTGGCAGAGAGACGGAAGCCTCGGCAGCATGGAGCTGGGCTGCTGCCCCAGCAGACGCCCACTTTTGGGACAAGAGGGTAAACTGAGGCAGCAGGGGAGGAGAGGGGCTGACACATTCTCCAGCCAACTCTCAGCTGATCTTTCCACCCCCAGGGAGAGAGAGGCTCTGGGAGGTGACAGGTCCAAGACCTGGATGGTGACAGGACGGGCAGTCTTCCCCAGGAGGACTGGTCAGGCAGGGCCGGCTCCCATCCCAGCCTCCTGAAACCTCAGGCACCACACCTCTCCCTCCACAAGGCCCCTCATGGCGTCACTCCTCTGGGTGCCTGCTGCCCCTGCCCCCTGCTAACCTGTCCTCGGCCTGGGCAGCGCCTCGCAGCAGGCAGCAGTCTGGGCTGAAAAGACTGGTGAGGGCAGCAGTGGAGACACTAGCATTCACTGTGCGCATCCCGAGAGCCACCACTGGTGCAAACATCCATGCCTGACTCACCCGCCCCCGGGAGCCACCCTACAAGGCCAGGCACCAAGCACTGCGGGGTGCAGGAGCTGGGGTGACAGGACAGGACCCAGAGTGAACACAGAGCAAGCCAGGCTGCATTTCAGCTGAGACGGAATGAGGAGGATGCATGGCTGTGGGAACATCACAGGGAAGAGCGATGCAGGTGATGCAATGGCAAGTGCAAGGGTCCTGAGGCAGGAGCTGGTTCGGCAGCAGAGAAGCAGAAGTATTGTGAGGTCATGGAGGACACTCAGACCATGGAACAGTCTGGGTCTTAGTCTAAATGTCCAGCACTCTTACAGGGAACCAAGCAGGGAAGCGCCTCGTGTCCACACGGCTGGCTGGCTCTGTGTGCCCAAGCCTTGGCCCCAACTCTGTGGGCGCGCACACGTCCTCACAGTGCCTCAGATGTCTAATGAGACCCCGGTGACTGTCTCTTGTGATTGCATTAATCACTGGGCCATCTGCCACCTGGGAAGCACGGCTGCCAGGATGGCGCCTGGGAAGCCGGTGGACTCTCGTGGGGTAAACTGAGGACAGGGCTGCAGGTGCCTGAGTTACAGGAAATGGATCCCGCGGAAGCAAGAACCTCACAAAGCTGGGAAACGACAGCTGTCAGCAACGCGTCCATCCCTTGTTAAATATCTGGGTGTTAGAGAAGTGGGGAGTCTCACTGGGGTCACCCAAGGTCACCAGAGGAACTGCAGGGCAGGGATGGAGCCCCACCACCTCCACGGGGCCGGCTCCCTTCGGCCGCCGGGTTCTCAGGTGCAGCAGCCACTGCGCCAGGAACATCTGCAGCCCTGCCCTCGGTGTCACCTCCCGCCGTATCCCTCCAGCTCCAAACACCAAGAACAGGTGGCCAGGCCAGGGGGAGCCCAGGAGGCAGGCCTGGAATGATGTTTAACAGCAGGGCCTGGTTTCCTCTGTCCTGGAAAGCCCTGGAAAGGCGTCTTGGGGTGAGCTGCGGACTTGCTACAACGGTCTCTGTAACTCTTCCCTACGGGCAAGGGTGCAGGTTCTTCAGAGTTCTTGAGGCTCTGGAAAGGCTTGGACCCACAGAAGACCGTCCCCACGGAAGACCGTCCCCACGGAAGACCGTCCCCGCAGAGCACAGAGCGGCAGCATCTCCACAGTGATAGACACTAAAGCTTAGAGAGGTTGACTGAGTCACCCAAAGTCATGTGGTGGGTTCAATGGTGACCCTGAAAAAGTCATGTCCAAATCCCCAAACCCACAACTATAATCTTATTCGGAAAAAGACACTTGGAGATGTAACTTAGATCCTAAAATGAGCCCATGTGGTTCTCCAGGGGGGCCCTAAGTCCAGTGGTGACAACGTGAGATAGGAAGATGGAGGAGGAGCCAGGTGAAGACAGACTGGCCTGGCCACACCTTCCAACTGTCCTAAGCTGGAAGAGGGAGGCGATCTTCTCCCAGAGCCTCTCGGGGAGTGCGGCCCTCAGACCTGGATCCCTCAGCTTTCTTGTTGCTGGAACATAACATTCGACACCCTCGACCTCAAGGAGGGGACGTTTAATTTGGCTCATGATTCAGGAGGTCCAGTCCCTGGTCAGCTGACTCCACGGCAGGAACACAGTGGCAGACGGGCCTGGCGAAGACAGCTGCTCGCCTCAGGCAGCCAGGAAGCAGAGCGAGAGAAAGGAGGAGCCAGGGAGGGGACACGCCCTCCTCACCCCCCCAGCTGCCTCTCCCCAACAGCCCCACCTAACACACACTAGCACCCCATTATCCAGTCACCTTCCAAAAGGCCACCTCTGCACACATGAGACTTTGGAGGGACAGTCTAGATCTAACCCATAATGGATGCCCTCCCTTCAGAGGGGACCAGCGCCTCCATTTTGGCCATCTAAGCTCCAGAGCTGGGGGAGGATAACTTTCACCTGAGTTCGAGCACAAGCCTGTGGCATTTTGCTATGGCAGCCTTGGGGCCTTAAGCTCTCCAGGCCAGAGGGTGGTGGAAGTGGCCCTGTTTGGCTCCAAAGGCCGTGCTCCTGACCATGGATGAGTGGACCAGGCACTCCGATGAAGGCAGGATGGGGGGAGGGGAACTTAGCTAAGTGGACATCATGGGAGCTGTGGGCTCAGGCTGGGGCCAGGCGGCCGAGCGGGGCAGGAGTGAGGCTGATTGCTCTGCCCGCAGGTGTCCCATCCGCCCCTCTTCACTCTGCTGTTCCTTCAGCACCAGGAGTCCTGCACTCACTGGAAGAAGGGGACACCAGCCGCGGACAGGGAGGCTGGGGGGTGGAATAAGATGGAGACCCCTGCCAGGGCCGGGGGCAGCTGCTGTCCTGCTCGCCCGCCACCCTGCATTTGAGCCACTTGTCCAGAAGGGCACGGGCCTCCCCGGGCACTCTCATTTCCCCTGCCGAGGGAGGAG
>PVJX010016649.1:0-39868 GCA_004027295.1 Dolichotis patagonum | reverse complement strand
GTAATTCTTTCACTCTATGCATGGCTTTATACTATTGTGTTATGTTTGATATTATTGTATTTGAAACTATGCTCAACTATAGCAGAGTAAGAGATATGGTGTTAGCTACTGTTGATGTCCAGTTGACTTAATGTAAAGTACTGTGTTACCTATGTTGTCCTGTTCTGATCTGCTCTGTACTGCCCCCTTTTGTTTTATTGTCTTTCAAATAAAAAATAAATAAATAAAAAATAAAAAAAAAGAAAGTTTCAGTGTTTGATTTCCAATTTCATCTATCTCATTGAGTTCCAGGCTTGTTCTGGATAGGCTGCAGTTCTGTGTTTGCATTTTGCTTCTGTGTCTTATCATTTTCTATTTTCTTTTTTTAAATTTTGTTGTGTGTGTGTGTGTGTGTGTTGATGCTTGCCAATTTCTTATGACATATGGGTTTATCATTAATATTAAGGCTTCCCTAGGAGATGCTTGTTCTTCAGGGATGTCCTTTAGATATAAGTAGTTCTTTACAGCTATCCCAAGAACCTACCTTCCCAATTTATTTTTTTTTAATTTTTTTTAAAGAAAATAAAACCAGGCAAAATAAAACAGAATAAAGCCAATTAAAACAAACCAGTTTAAGTGACCCAAGACTTCAAAACAATAGGAAATCAGCAATGGTTACCATACTGCTTCCAGTTGTCCTCAAAATAGCTGCAGATACCTTCAGACACAGTAAAAAAACAAACAAAACAGAATACAATAAAACCAGTAAAAATGAAACAATGAATGCAATAAAGGACTTCAAAATAAGATACTACTAAATCCAAAATGGCTACCATAATATATCTTGATATCTTTGAAATAGCTGCCCATGCCATGGGATATAACAAAATGAAACAAAAGAGAATAAAAGCCAACACAACAAAACAAGGAAAATGATACAGGACTTCAAAACAAGATAATAGGGAATCAACAATGTCTACCACCTTCAGAAAGAGATCCCCCAGGGCTGGGGATTTAGCTCAGTGGCATAAGCGCCTGCCTGGCAAGTGTGAGGTCATGAGTTCGATCCCCAGTCCAAAAAAATAAGAGATTCCCCCTTGGATGCTACATTGCATATTGTTATTCTCTGAATTGATGATTAGACTACTGGCTTTAGACCTACAAAGTCAGTGAAACACTAAACACTACAAGCATTAAATTGCATTTTACCTCAATAGCCATCATCACAGCCTGTGTTTCTCTGGATCAGCCAGTCGCTTATGGAAGGGGCAGGGTTTGGCTTTTCTTGTTTCCCAGCCCCTAGGCTAGAAGGGACTGACATCTGGCTCTCCTCTCAGCAGCCCTTGTATGGCAAAGAGAGTTTGCTTCTTGGTAACTTATTGTTCTCTTCCCCTGCAGTCTGTGAATGGCACTGACTCATGGGAAAAGGTGAGCATCTGGCTATCCCCCTAGCAGCCTGCTACCTTCCCAATTTATAAAGGATGTAAAATTACTATTTGTCTCAGCTCCCAATCATTTGGTACTGGGTTGTGGAGATTATGAACCTATGCAATCACAATGTTATACATGGGAGAAAAACTGTTTATAACATGCATGACATCGTGGCTAAGGTAGTAGAGTTAGTAATAATAGTACTTTCAAGTACAATTTCACTACAGACAAACTATGGTAAATATTAACCTGCTACCTCCATCCATGGCAACAAACTGTAAGGTTATATAACAAAATAAAAAAATAAATCATGCACTTGTATGCAGTGATTTTCCCCCTAGTGGAGTGATCTTAATATTCTGTAGGACCAAGGGGGTTAAGATGGGTAGGGGAAAGGTTAAAGTGATGAATGAGGTCAAATGTAGTAGAGTCAGGGCTGGCGGTCAAAGGATGATCACATAAGTTTGGGAAACTGGAGGACACAGGAGGGAAAGAGTGAAATAGAATGCAAAGGAGTCATCAGAAAGGGTAGCGACAATGATTACTCACTTGAAAGTTTAAATTCAAGAAGTAATTGAGGAAAGAGAGAAAGAGGATCAATAGAAAAAGATGATAATGAAAGATAACAAACTAAACAGTGAAAAAATGAAAAAAGAAAAAGAACAAAAAAGAAGAGACAAAAGAAAAAGGAGACCAGAGAAAGACAGGAGTAGGGGGGAAAAATCAAATACAAAAACAACCACAGAATACAAAATGAAACAAAACAGCATCTGTCTTGATTACTTTTCTCTCATTGCTGGGACAAAATATCTGACACTCAAAATGAAGGAAAGAAAGGTTTATTTAGCTCACTGTCTGTAGAAATTTCAGTCCATAATCAGCTGGCTCCAAGGCAGAGTGGCATGACACTAGGGCAACACTTCAAGGCAGCAGCCAGTAAAAGCAGCCGGAGCAAAAAGAGGTGGAGAACAAGCCTCTTTTTCTCCCTTATATTGTACACAGGCCACCACTCCCTCCACCCACTCCAGGGCAGGTGCAGCACTCGCAAAATCTCTGTGCCCTCCTCTTGCACAGGATGAGGATATTTACAAAGCAAGGATCCTGGTTCTCTGCTGAGTTTCTGAGTTAAATTTATAAACTTCTCAAGTTGACACAATGTATCAACCATAGCAACATCCAATCATACAAGAAACGCATAGCTTATCAGAGAAACAAGGGAGAATAAAAGTAATAAATATTTCTGGTGTTTAAAGTTCTGTGATACTGTCCATGTTAGATCTCAGAAATGTGCTGCATATGAAGCCAACCTTGACCTCTGGATACAGAGGCTGGGACTGGTCTTCTGTTGGTGGAGTTCTCTAGAACCCACTGCTGGCTTCTTGCTGCTGCTTCAGAACCTTCCACACTGCTGGTCTCACTTATTCCTCCACCCTCCAAAGACTTGTGTGCATACCTGCACCCGGCACCTGGCTGTTGTCCTGAATCTTGGGGTTCCTGTCAGTCCACCTGCTAAAAGCATGTGTTGTTTGTGCACCTCTTTCAGAGACTACCATGCTGGGGACAATGGAGGAAGCAGAGAGTGCAGACTCATGCTCTTCACACAGGTTCACTGTCCTGAGGCAAGGCAGGAAGCACCTCTTGATCTTTTTTAAACTGGAGTTTTTCACACAAAAATATTGATCTCAGTGCTATAAAAATTACTTGTATAGAACAAGAAGGCTCCACTATTGTCTCTGGGATTTTCTTTTAAGTCCAATCCAGCAACTTCAGCAGATACTGGTAATGGCTTGATCTCATCAGATATCAGAGGAGGGATACTATATGACAGCTGGAATTTCTTCATCAAAATATCCTTTAAGCATCTGTTGACTGAAATGTTGAAGGTTTGCAATGACCCAGTCATGCTTCTCAAATGTCAACTGAATTCAAGGTTATATGAGCAGAAACAATGATAATTATACCAGAACTTTGAAAGGTTCTTGCCTAGTATAAGTTACTGTACAATTATGGCAGTGGTCTAACATGGCAGAGGGCCAAAGTGGGAACACTTACCACTTCCTTCTTCTTCTTCAGCTCTAATTGCAACTCCTCTTCCTGTTTGCATGCAAAGAAAATTCCAATCAGTTCCTCACACATCATCAATATCTGCCCCATGCACCACTTCCGATCAGAGGTCATGTAACCCTCTCCCTCTCTGTATCTAGTCGAAGGAGATAGCCCAAGTGCCATGGGTTGTGTGCTCCTTCCCATGTCCTCAATAAACCTGTTCTTTTCTTTTTGTACTTTCTTCTTCTCTATTGCACCAGAAAACTCTAACAGACTTCCACTTGACCAACAATGATTACAAGATGTTATTGACTATAAGATTTCAGATAATTAAAATGTAAATAAATACATTCAGGAGAGAGGATATACATCCTAAAGTTAATGCTACACTTTTTATTTAACCTCCACTATACACAAGGACAAGTGAGGATTAAGGGGGCATTTTAGAGATTAGGGTCAGAGAATCTTCTTCTGATCACTTAACTCTCCAAATTTAAGCAAATTTCAGTGTATTCTCCAGATTAGAACATAGTGCCCTACAAAGTCTCAGACAGCATCTGCAGTTGACCTCAATTTTTTTTTTTCCCTGTGGTACTGGGGATCAAACTCATGACCTTGCGCTTGCCAGGCAGGTGCGTACGCCACTGAGCTAATTCCCCAGCCCCAACCTCACTATATTGAAGGTAATTTAAAGGTCCTCACTGTTGTGGGAAATTTCCCAAGCCAAGCCAAGCCAAACCAAACCAAACCAAACCAAAACGAAGACTCTTTGCATCAATGAGATAAGAAGGCAGCATCTAATCTTTACACCAGCTGACTGCTGGATTTCATGCCAGTGGACTGTTGCAGAGATAAGTCTTCCCAAGCAACTGCCCTGAATCAGGAAGGAGTTTAGGCTATGTAGAATTAGAAGTGGGAGGTAAAAAGCAATTGACCAAAGGTTACATGCATGATTGGTTACATACATTGAAGCATATACTCACAGGCAGGCTAGTCTTAAAACAATAGAAATATTCCAGGAATCAAGGGAGGGGGTTCTTACAGAATAAGAGCAGTTAAGGGCATTACCATTAATATAGAAGTGTTCCAGAGAAAGGGCCTTTACTGAATGAGCACAGTTAAAGGCATTACCATAACATAGAAATGTTCCAGAGAGAGCCTTTACTGAATGAATCAGCCCATGGTGCCTTAAAGTATAGACAATTACTCTGACTTAGTGCTCATTTGCAGCTGGGCTGTGGGCACTGTCAGGGTCAATTGAATTTAGCAGAAACAGCAGAACAACAACTTGGTCAGAGGCCTCTAATTGATCATGAAATATCTATAATTTCAGTGTATTCTCCAGATTAGAACATAGTGCCCTACAAAGTCTTAGACAGCAATTGTTACCATCTCATGAATGTGTTTCCACATTATAACTGTGCCCCAATATCACCACTGTCTTATGTAACCAGAGTCAACGAATGCCAGCAGACAGTGTTAGTCTGAAAATAAATTTGTAGGAAACTGCTCTTACCTATGTATTACAATGAGGCCACTTTTCATGTTGATTTCATGGAGGTTACTTTGGAGGCTTAGTTGAATAATCACACATGAGTATGAAATGAAACCCCAAAGTCAGCAAATGGCAATATGTTTCATGTTTAAAAACAAATAAGTAAACCTCCTAAATTAGACAGATTCATGTAAGACAGAAGAAGAGGAAGTATAAAAAGACTGGAAAGGGCAAATTCATCTCCAAA
Organism: Dolichotis patagonum; assembly: GCA_004027295.1. Lineage (NCBI taxonomy): Eukaryota > Metazoa > Chordata > Mammalia > Rodentia > Caviidae > Dolichotis > Dolichotis patagonum. Next base: position 34,670 of record PVJX010016649.1, on the reverse strand, counting down.
TTGGCAAATTGTTTGAACTTGTTAGCATTTTTGGCACGATAAAAGAGGAAAATATAAAAGTAAAAAGTAGCCTTTATTTCACGAACGTGGAGAGGAGTCCATGACCAGGAGGTCTTGGTTCCTCTGACCGGATCTTGGGGTATGGAATATATATAACCTCTGACTGGGGGTGGTGCTTAGGGCGGGCATTGATGACATGCAAGGAGCTGATTGGAACTTTTTTCACATGCACTGAGAAAGGAAAAAGGAAGTTGTAATAGAGGAAGGATGAAGTGACCTCAAGGTAAACATCCCTTGATTCTGCCTCCTACCGCCATAATGCCATGTAACTTATTTTAGGACAAAACTCTTTCAGAGCTAGAGACATTTCATGTCTTTGAGAACATATTTTATTCTTATTTGTTTATTTTTTTGTACTGGGAATTGAACTCAGGGCCTTCTCTTTGCCAGGCACTGTGCTGCTGCATTCCTTGACCAAGAACACATATATGAATTTACTTAGGACTTACCTTTTTTAAGAAAAGCCCCTTAGGAAAATTGTAAATACATAAAAAATAACTTAGTAAGATTATCAACAATATGTCTGTGTTTGCTGGGATGAGTAAAGAAAGAGTTTCCTTCATATTTTCCTTACAGACTTATATAGTAATATTTAAAGGGTACTGGCTAATCTCTAACACCTTATGCCAATTCTCATAAACTGTCTTAATGAAGTATACAGTACAGGTTATGTAGGGGAAAGGAGGACAGATTACAAATATGCTACTGGTGCTAACCAGGGCACTTGGCTTGGGGGAGTATAAAACAAAGGACATGGAACAGAATGATAACATACAAAGGTCTATGACTGATTATTTATATCAGTGCTGGAACTCTAGATTCTTCCAACTCCCTTCTCGCTTACAGCAAGATCTTAGGGAATTTCTGAATTGTCCTTGGGACAATCATGGTAGCTGTATAGGTTATTCTCTAGCTATCTCTGTTACAGTACCTTTCCTCTTCGACCTTGTGCATGTGTGCTCACGTGCATGCACACACACACACACACACACACACACAGAAGCTAATGTTCACTTAACCCAGGGTGGTGGTCCCCCCCACTCTGAACACCTCCTACTTCTATACCAGCGCTCAAACTCTTCTTTCTACCCTAGGAGAAATTCTACATCCAATAACTAGTTCTCCTCCCCAAATTCAGTTCCTTTTCTGGGAAGTTCACAACATTGTTAAAGGTTATAAGACCATATTACCTTGTCTTTTAGAGTCAACATAGGAAGGATGAGTATGATAAGTCATGGAACAGGCACTTTTCCTTACATACTGTGTTCCTCTAATGAAGTTGTCTGTGTGGGTATGTGATCTTGAGCTTTCCGCTCTGTGACTCAGAATCTGACTCTCATGATTTCTTTCTCTGGGAAATGACAGGCTGTGCATCTTACAACCAGAGGGTTATAACTATCCTGCACTTAGTTTTTGTTGGAAGCTATTGCAAAGTACTGCTTTGGGGTTGCCTGAGATATGAGATGCCCATGAAAAATATATTCCAAACATGACAGCCTTGCCATTCTTTCTGGAGCCCTGAAGCCTGCGGCTCAGTGAAGATGTATGGCGGCTGCTGCGTGCTTTCATGAAAGGGAAAGCATGCTAGCCATGACAACACTGTTACCTTGAAGTGCTAGAGACGTTGGGTTCTGCTGGTGTGATATTCATGAGACGTTTGGAAGGGGCACACGTTTCTGCCTCATGTGGCTGCTCTTAAAATGAAGCTGAAATGCTGCGGAAACAGCTTCATGTGATTACCACCTGAAACCATAATTCATCTTGGGTTCATTTAAAACTTACCCTTATCTAGTTTAGAACTTGAGGCAGGTTCACCCAGAGGTTCGTGAACCACAGCAAACCTCTCAGTGAACTTGACCTGAATTTGAGGTTTTGATTCAGAAGTTCAGAGTGTTCGTTCAGGAGCTTTGTACAATTCTCTGCTATCTTGGGCCACAATCTGAAATCCCATCAGACTCACTTCAAGCCATCTGGAATAAAGATAGAGACCTCTATGGCTCATACTTACATGCCACACATTCATTCCAATGTTTCCATAGCCTCCGCAGGCCTCACTAGGCTTATATTGAGAGCATTTTTTCCTTTTTCTTAGGGAAAGAAAGACATTAGATATTGGTCGCAGTGGCTGCTCGAAATGAACTGGCCAAGAAGACTATCAATTTCTTGACACTCCATTACATATGTTGAGGGATTGTTCCCAAAGCATTTGCTTTTCTTATTCTCAACAGATATGTTTGTTGCTTTTGAATCCGATAGTCACTAGAATTAAGATGTGTTATGTACAAGTACCAACTCTCCACAAGGAATGCAAACATTATGTACTGCAAATATGTACCAATGAAAAATAAACACTAAAAAAAGATTTTTTAACTCATTTAAAATTATCTTGGGGGCTGGGGATTTAGCTCAGTGGCATAAGTGCCTGCCTTGCAAGCACACAGTCATGAGTTCGATCCCTGGTACCGGTTAAAAATAAATAAATAAATAAATACATAACACAAGTCTTTCCTTTCAAAAAAAATTATCTTGGTAACTTTTCAATTATATAATTTCAATTCTAAAAGTCACAAAAGACTTAAGTCCTTTAAAATATTTTTCTTGCACTGCTGTGTGGATATTGACAATAAACGATGCAACATTAAATTATATTTTTTTAAAGTCTGAGATTTCTACTACTGATTTTACCTGTGTTGGTTTTGTCTCAATGTGAGAATCTATTTCCATGAAGAGTTCATATACATACTTGGATAATTTATGATAAACTATGTTTTGTTTCTGCTCTCAGTATAGACAATAGTATATCATAATAAGAAATGGAGCAAACCTAAATAAAGTTTTAAAAGTTCTATTAATTTTGACAGTGGGGAGAAATTCCATTTCCTTTGTTGATTCATGCAAATGAAAATTTTTCTCCGTTATAATGCTTTGACAAACATCTGGCTGCAAAGTATTGGGTTTTCCAGAAAATACTGCTTTACAGTTGATTTCCATGTTATTTCTCAAATCTTCAGGAAACTGAATAGATTTGCAGAATAGTCTTATTTATTCAAACATATTAGAAATCAAAGTGAGTTTGAACTGGTAAAATGTCTGAATTGAAAACTATTTGTGAAGAAATGCATCTGGATTCCTTTTAAAGATATATAGTCATTGAAACATGGCTAATAAAGTTTTTAAGTTAAATCCTTTGAAGGAAACTCTTTCATGAATTGAAGAGGCAGTTGAGAATAAATTATAATCAGCAAGTCCATTGTTTCTAATAAGTGGGTTCATGAAAACTATTTTTTCCTTTAAGATTTAAGGTTGCCCTCATGTCTAGTTTTCACAATCGATTTTCCGGATATACTTTTTACTCCTAGGGAATGCTTCAGTCCAGCTCAGAAACAGCGAGGTTCTCCAGAAACTGCTGGCAGTGCCCAACTCAACTGCTGCCTTTCTGACCAGTTCAGCTATCACTACTGGCTACATTGTCTGTTTTTTTCTTCTTTTGTCCCCACATCTCAGGCAAATAAATAAACTTCCCATAAGCCTCTCTTTTCTCTGTTCTTCAATGAGCTTATTTTCCCTCACCCCAGGTGACCATCCAATGTAAAACCTCCTTGATCCATCTTTCTTCCTTTTCCCTAGAGTTCAAACAATGATCCGGAAAAATTCAGAAAATGCTTTCATAATAATCTCACATCTATGCTTCCACTTCCTTGGCCAGGGTGCTGCTCAGCGACTGATTTTTTCCCCAGTTCTGGGGATCAAACCTAGGGCCTTAGCATTGAGCTACATGCCCAGTCCTTCTTTAGCTTTTCTTGTGAGACAGGACAGGACCTGGTCAATTGTCCAGATTTGGCTTGAATTTGTGATCTGCTAAAGTGCCCAGAGCATTGGGATTATAAACCTGATCTATCACAACAGGCTAACAACTAATCCTGTGACACTTGGCCTGGTCAGTCTCCAAGCACCTCCTTCTCTGTAACCAAGTGCCTGTCAATCTGTCTCTCAGAACACTGAGGGATCAGATCACGTCAGTCCTCCGCTAAGTACCTTCTGCTCAACCCTCTGGCTCAGCTTTCAGGAATCTTCATAATATTTATCTCTTCAGTGTGGTCTCTACCTTTTATTCAGGTAAAATTTTCACTCGAGCAATTGATTTACTGCCTCTCAATCCCACTGTAGTTTTCCACACTTCTTAACACATTCTCATGCTGCTCAATCAGACTGGAATATCTTTGACTTATTTTCTTCTCAAATTCCTCCCTACCTTTCAGAGTTCAAAACAAATATACCAGTCTCCATGGTGTATATTTATGCATAATTTCTTATACACATGTTGAATCCCACTATTAACTATACCTATAAATATATGAACACCAAGTCCTTAGTAAATAAATATATCGTATACTATATGCTCGTATAGCTTGCATTCACAAAACACATTACAGTTAGCCAAAAACTTTTACCTGTATTATCTCACTAGTTATTATACCAAACCTATGAGATGGGAAATTAATAGTTGACAAATGAAGAATATAAATCTTGGGAAGCTTTGTAGGTTGGCCAGGGTTACCAAGTTAAAAAAAACTGACAGAAGCAGAATTCACACTGAGGACTTATAATAACAATTCTAGGGCACCTTCAACCATTTCACATCAACTTCCACTCTAATGGAACAGGGACTTCAATGAAGTGATTTCTGTAGCAGATGGGAACAGAGACTGGCCCAGAGAAGGTCACAAGAAGTTTCTTGCAAAGCGGTGCAGTGATCAAAGTGTTACTGCAGTAAGATTGATCTAGTGGTGCTGCACTGAGGGGACAGGAGTAGGAAAGCCCTGCTGGAAGCCATCCCTGGCTCTTCTATACCCCTGTGGTTTTCTGTTTATCTGCCCTATGCCACACTGATCTATGCTGCAAGGTTATTTACTTGTTTATTTACTCCCTTACTAGTAACACCTTTCCTTTCTTCCTTTTTCTTTTTTTTCTTTAGAGAAAAGATTTAAGGTGGCTTTAAATTGTCTCCTATTTAACAACTCTGTAATACAACTAGATCTCATCTCCTCCAACTGGTTTTATATCTTGAGCAAAAAGAGTATATATTGTATGTCTTCATACTAACCATACGCTTGGACATGCTGAGATTGATGATCAGAATCCAGTGAATGAAAGGACCTCAGAGATTTTTGCTAAAGATGGGATAACAGCAGCAAAATATTTAAATACATTAAAGTAATATGCAGCCATTAGCGGGATGATGCAGATCTATTTGAATTTAAAAGATGAGAAGAATGCAATTCACTGTTCAGTAAGACACAGAATATACATATATAAATATGAAAAATAGAGTTCATGAGTGTGCATGCACGCACACTCATGAACTCATGTGTTGCACAACTTTGTCTGACTTTTTTTTAATGTGGTGCTGGGGATCAAACCCAGTGCCTTGTGCATGCAAAGCAAAAGCTCTACCACCAAGCCATATCCCCAGCACTGTACAACTCTGTAAGTCCATAGACCACACAAAACTATCGATACTTACTGATTCTGAGAAAAGTAATGGGATAAAGAATAGCCACATAGATTTTTAGGTTATAGACTGCATATAAGTTTGAATAACTTCGTACAAATGCTAAAACCCATTTTTTTTTAAATTTTAAAAGGGGGTAAAATTAAACACAACAAAACAGAACAGAGTGGGACATAAGAAAGCATAAATTTCAAAGCTAGACAACCAGAGATCTTCACTATCTGTTATATTGTCTCTTGTTCTCTTCCAAATAGTTGTCCATATCTTTGCATATGGAGAGCTCATACTAAATAACATAACCAATCTTTTCACAAGATGTGTAGTTCACTGGCTCCCACTTGCTAAGGGTGGGGGGACACAGGACGGGGGACAGGATGACATGAGATGTCTGATTCTCAACCCATGCTCTGGCAGGATCACAGTGGCCCCTCAGAGAGGGGAGGAGCTCCTAGTTCTCCCAGCACCCCGAGTCAACCGCACAGTGCAGGTCCCAACACGCCAGGGTCTCTCTCCTTTGGGCCGCCGAAAGTCTGACATACTCTCAGCCGCCCCCTAGAGAGGGGAGGGCTAAAACCCATTTGACAATGAGTTTGCTTGACTTTTATTTTTTAATTGATACTAGAGATCAAACTCACAACCACGTGCTTGCAAGGCAGGCGCTTATGCTGCTGAGCTAAATCCCCAACCAGACTTTTGTATATCTGAAGAATTTGGTAAACAATGTATAAGTAAAGGTTAGCACTACAGTTTCATGTTGTCTTATTGCTCTCAAGAGAGCTGAAAAGCACTATTTAGCTTTTCCGAAATGTCATAAGTGATTACTGAACATAATCTGGGTGATTCCCGTTTGGGACCAAAACCCACCATTCAGTCCTACTTCCTTTTCTATATTGCCTGCCCTCTAGAATGCCTGAAATGATACCTCACACCTGGCATTTTGACCTCCTTTTTCGTCTTCCGTTTTCTAGAAGTTTTTTCTTTCTTTTGTACCAAGGATGGACTCACAACCTTGCATTGGGCAGGCAGGCACTTGTGCCGCTGAGCTAAATCTCTGGTTAAATTCTGGAAGTTTTAATTGCCACGTTTCACAAAGCTTACTAATATTGTCACTGTTACCCCTGGGGAGTTCAGTGACATGTGTTAAGCCACCTGGACTGACCCTTTTTTTGTTGTTGGAAAGGACTACAGTGCCATGTGTGTCTCATTCATTCCTTTCACAATTCCTTCTTTTTTTTTAAATTTTATTTTAAAGGGGGTAAAATTAAACACAACAAAACAGAACAGAACGGGACATAAGAAAGCATAAATTTCAAAGCTAGACAACCAGAGCTCTTCACTATCTGTCATATTGTCTCTTGTTTCCTTCCAAATGGTTGTCCATATCTTTGCATATGGGGAGCTCATACTAAATAACATAGCCAATCTTTTCACAAGATGTGTAGTTGACTGGCTCCCACTTGCTAAGGGAGGGGGGGTACACAGGACAGGGAATAGGATGACATGAAATGTTTGATTCTCAGCCGGAGTGCAGGCAGGCTCACAACCATCCCCCAGAGAGGGGAGGAGCTCCTTGTTCTCCCGGCACCCCGAGTCAACTGCATGGTGCAAGTCCCAAGGCGCCAGGGTCTCTCTCCTGTGGGCCTCCGAAAGTCTGCCACACTTACCTGCTATTTCTTTCTGATGAACTGACCATTACATTTCCAAAGTTCTGAAATGGCCATCAGACCACAGAAAGAATTCTCTTTAGGCTCCTGTTTGAAACCAGCAGCTACAGCGATCTGCTGGCCTTGCTTCAGGGCCACCACAATTCCTTCTTGCTGCCACCCCAGATCAACCATCATTATTTTTCAGAAGGAAACAATTTCATTATAGATTTAATTGTGTGAAAAAATATAGGCTTGGGTAGATAAAGCTTTTTAAAACTATAAATATTGAAATAGTATTTGGAACTAGGATTTATTAGTCATAATCCTTTCTTTTGCTTAGCATTTGAGTACTTTTTCTTTTGAGTACTCCTTCCTGTTTATGAACTTACTACCAAATATCTCCCTTAATTGCCTTAAATCTCATTTATGTTTAATTCTCCTAACACCTTAATAATGACCAAATTAATCTATTTAATCAGCTAATAATCAGTTAACCCTATCATAAAAACTGAGGCCATTGAACAAATTTTCAGGTTTCTGAGGAGTTTTTTTTTTTTTTTTTTTTTTTTTTTGGGTACCGGGGATCGAACTCATGACCTTGTGCTTGCAAGGCAGGCACTTAAGCCACTGAGCTAAATCCCCGGCCCGAGGAGATTGTTTATAGCTGCCACACACTATTGTTATTGTCATTATTCTTCTCACCTATCACAACTGCTTATTGAGCATGATGAAAGCTCATGCAAACAAATCTGAAATCAATGACAACCTTCCCGAAGAATCTGTTAAGAATGTGGTGCATCAAGAATTCCTACCATTTGAGGCAAAAGGATTGCAAGTTTGAGTCCAGTCTGAACAACTTGGAAAGACACTGTATCAAAATAAAAAATAAGGGCTGGGAATATAGTTCAGCAAAAAGGCCCTAGATTCAACCCTTGGTCCCAGAGACGGTGGGGGGGGGTGGGCAGAGGACAAAATGTTACTATGTCTCCACGATCACCGTACCACCTACTCCTGCCTCCACGCCGCATTCCACTTGGTGTGATAGTGCTCACACAGCAAGACAGTTGGAACTAAATTCAGTGGGTTGTGAGTAAAACTTCTTTAACAGATCACTTAGAAAAACTGAGAAGTTCAAACAAATTGTGTTTGTACTCCTGTTTTCACGAAGAATCTGCTTTCCAAGTAAATTTATTCTTTTTCTCTTCCATTCCCTGGAAATTGAATCAAGTCATGGTTTTAATATTCTGTGGTCATGGATCCCTTGAAAAACTGGTAAAAATGATGAGGACTCCTCTTTCTGAAAAATACTCTTTTGCTTATATTCATGAATACTGACAGTTTCAAGGCATTCACATACCTCTTTCTTAAGAAAGAGGTTCTTTCTTAGATGCTTGGTCAATAACCCTGGACTAGCAGAAGAAATTGATCTTCTAGAACAAAATCCAGGATAAAGAGATTCTAAAGGGAGTCTCCAGGTGGTTCTTAACAGACAGCATAGAGGATAAAGAGTAAAGTAATGGGGCTGGGGATTTAGCTCATCAACGTAAGTGCCTGCCTTGCAAGCGCGAGGTTGTGAGTTCAATCTCTGGTACCAAAGGGAGGGGGTAGTACAGTAATGGCATATAGGGAAACATCTAAAGAAACACTGGTGTGATAATCTTAGGCACATGGGTAATGTTTGGCTCTGTCTTGAAGTAACCTTTAAATTTTCCTAACCTCATTGTTCTCAGCTGTAAAATGGGGATAGTTACAATAAAAATCTCTTGAAGATGATATCGTAAATAAAGATACAAAAAAGTTCTTATTGGGCTGGGGATTTAGCTCAGTGGCTTAAGCACTTGCCTGGCAAACGTAAGGTCATGAGTTCGATCCCCGGTACCAAAAAAAAAAAAAAAAAAAGTTCTTATTACAATGTCTACACAAATGCTACTACTAATATATGGTTTCTCTTTTCCGTAACTGAAAGAATTCTACATGAGTCATCTATACTATAGCGTATCTGCTGATTAAAATGCTAGTTCACTGAAAGCTATCTGTACCTTGACCCTTCTTATTAACACTTCCTACTCCTTGGCAAAAAGGTGAAGGTGATGAGCACAAGCTAACGGGAGATGAAAAGAAACCATAGCATTCTCAGACTTGCATCTGTGGCTGAGCTAAGCCAGACCTTCATGAAGATTAATACTAATAGTCCAAGCAGAAGGACTGTGCAGAGATTACAAAATAAGAAAGCACATAAACAAACAAACAAATAACAAACAAAAAAATGGGTGTGCTGGTGCACTCCTGTAATCCCTGCACTTGGAAGGCTGAGGCAGGAAAATCTCTGTGAATTCAAGGCCATCTTGGGCTACAAAGTGAGTTTTAGGCCAGCCTAAACTGTATAGCAAGACCCTGTCTCAGAAAAACAAAAAAAGAAAGAAAGAAAGAAAGAAAGAAAGAAAGAAAGAAAGAAAGAAAGAAAGAAAATTTTCTGAGCTTCAGACACTCTGTATTCTGTTATCTGTATTTGAATTCCATAACTAAAAGACATACATGATCAACAGCAGCCATGGTGTTTAGTCAACTGGAAGGAAGATACTGTGGCTCATCCTGCAAACCTGAACTGAACAAAGATGACAACTGCATGAGTGAAAAAATATTGCCTCAAACTTCAAGCTCACTGACCAAGAGAACATTGCAATATTGTAAACATAGTTGATGCAGCGCCAAGACATCAGTCTTTCCAGCTGATTTGCGAAGTGGCCAAAGTCTTGAGGTCTTTGGATACTGGTGGCAGCAATACTTTATGATTGGGGCATGTAATCCATTTTCCTGACCACTGCTTTTGACAGAGTTTCATTATCATGAAAAACTATGTGGTTAAAACCAGGAAGCACCAGTTTCCCATTCAGCCTGCTCTTAGAGGAGCTTACTGTCCACTCTGTTAGCTGTCCAAGGAAAACATGCAGTCTTTCAAATGATGACATGCAATGATTTGAGATTTAAGCATTTATTTATCACTTTCTACACTAGTAATCCCAACTCCTTGAAGTACATAAATATTTTTATTTCTTGTTCTATTAAAAGACACCTGTAACACTTCTTCTAATTTAATGATTCAAGTGCAACTAGTCTTAAAGTATTGAAAGGCAGACATCTACATATGTGCTTATTGTTTCTTAGTATGTATATATATATATATATATGTATGTATATATATATATATATATATATATATATATGTTACAAATATATGAAGCTCTTTGAGGAACACATGTTTCTGGACTTCATTTTACTTCTAGGAATGAAATCTGAAACGGCTCTGAGATTATTTAAGTACCTTATTTAAAGCATACCACTGATTGTGCAACTTGGTTTGTTTTTAAATAAACAAACCATGTAAACATAAACTATGAGTAAAAAAACTCACATACCTTTAAATATACCTAGAGATTTTGACTTCGAACTTGATCTGATCTTAACAGCTAGTTTTTCCTTATAAGCCAAATGAGTAGCCAGGAACACAGGGTTATCTGACTCCTTCCATGTCTGGTCCTTTTTTTTCCCCCATTTTTTGTCTCTCTTCTTGGGATGAGAACCAGTTAGCTTTTTTTTTTTTTTTTTGGTAGCGGGGATGGAACTCACGACCTCATGCTTGCCACGAAGGCACTTAAGCCACTGAGCTAAATCCCAGGCCCCAGTTAGCTTTTTAATAAGATGTGTTAACTGTCAGCTATGAGGGCAATTAAATTTGGGATTCTTCACTTTATGGAGAACCCCAGGACTTGTAGGACAGTCTGTGATAAGTAACTATGTTTATCCTAATGCTAAAGTAGCCTCAATTTGTTAGTGTTTATTTCACATTTTGTTTTGCTTTTTTAATTAGTTGAAAATGCTCCCAGGTCAAGCAGGCTTTCTAAGGAATGAAAGGTCTCATTCCAGGGCAATGCATTTGTGAATGAATGAAAAGTTAACTGAAGAAAAAGGTAGAGTGTATTTCAGCCATTGTTGATTTAAGTAGAACTGACAAGCCAACAGTAAAACATTACTGAATTCTCAGATATATTTTTCATCATGTGTTGATATCTTAGATTTCTTTTCCTTTGGTTTTCAAAGCCAGTGCATTTTTTGTTTTTAATTCTTATGAAATGTTTTGCTATATAAACTCCTCTCCTAAAAGCTTTCATACAGAATTCTAAAAATGTAATCATTTTAGTAAAAGAATGATCAAATTTTGAACATTCACACTAAGTTCAGTAAGATGGCCAACTACCCTATTATGAATTTCTTAATTTTGTATAATGTATTCTCAGATTAATGATTTTACTTTTATTAGATACATAATTACATAAAATGGTAAAGTCTCAGGGGGAGTAAAATTGCAAAATTGGAAAACTGATTTGCTATAATGTGCGATGAACCTCTTTTTTGTTTTCATTATTTTTAGTGTGGTTTTAGTTTTCTGACAATTTGCACCCTTAATTTTGGTAACTCACTGTTTCAAACTTCAATAACCCTAAAACTGAAAACTCAGACTTTGGGATTTTTTATGGCTTTAACTTGATTGCTCCCTTTCACCTAGAAAAGGGCAAGAATTTGCCCCCAACTAAGCCAAATTTATGGAAAAGCTTGATAAAAATGGAGAACGTTTGGTGTATGCAGTGATGTACACAGTGGCATGACCTCTCCTGCCTTCAAGTTTTAGTATATGAAACATTCATGTCACTCTTGCAGAAATGCTAACCTTATTTTCCTAAGACTCCTTTATTTTTTCAGTGAAAAGGAAGAAAGTAATTTGCAATGAGTTTAGTGTTGTGATAATGCACAGGGGTTCATGGTTTAGTGAGAGGTCAGAAATGAATTATATTCAGTTTTCTCCTTTGTCGAAATGGAGGAGTTCATGGTTCCTGAAAGAAAGATGCTGCAATGTGCTTACCTCCTAAGTCAGTGTAGTACAGAAAGGCACTGAAAATATATACACGTGAAAAAGTTAAGATGGTTGTAATAATAATTAAAAAAAGATGGTTGTAATAAAGCAATTTAATTGGCCCTGAAGCAAGGCCAGCAGATCGCTGTAGCTGCTGGTTTCAGACAGCAGCCTAAAGAGAATTCTTTCTGTGGTCTGTTGGCCATTTAAGAACTTTGGAAATGGAATGGTTAATTCATCAGAAAGAAATAGCAGGTGAGTATGGCGGACTTTAGGGGGCCTGCAGGGGAGAGAGCCTGGCGCCTCGGGACCTGCACCATGCTGTTGACTTGGGGTGCTGGGAAAACAAGGAACTCTTCCCATCTCTGGGTGGCAACTGAGATCCTGCCTGCATGTGGGCTGAGAATCAGACATCTCATGTCGTCCTGTCCCCCATCCCATGTGTCACCCCCCACCCCGCCTAGCAAGTGGGAGCCAGTGAACTACACATCTTGTGAAAAGATTGACTGTTATTTAGTATGAGCTCTCCATATGCAAGGATAAGGACAACCATTTGGAAGAAAACAAGAGACAATATGACAGACAGTGAAGATCTCTGGTTGCCTAGCTTTGAAATTTATGCTTTCTTATGTCCCATTCTGTTCTGTTTTGTTGTGTTTAATTTTACTCCCTTTTAAAATAAAATAAAAAAATTAAAAAAAATAAAGCAATTTAAGCAACAAATTTCATAAAGATTTAATGTGAGAAACTTTAGACCATTCTCCCTCTTGGTATTTGATTATTAAATAAAATTTCAAATCACTACTATGATAGGTTTTGTATTTTATCCTCATCTCTGTTTTGGATACTGACTAGTAAAAATAAGTGTTTCGATTGATGTTGCCTATTCACAACCGCTTGGCTGCTGTCAGAATTCAGGAAATTAAAATCTGTGATGTAAACGTACATACACTTCATATCTTTAAATGTAAAAAAATGTCACTGATATTCGAATGTTGTCCCTTTGCTTGTTGATCTCATACTGTGGGTTGTACCCCCTTCCCCATCTTTTAAGTGTGAGAGTTTTGAATCTTCAGCTATCTCCTGTTCTTCCCATTTATGCCTGCCTCTTAGCTTTTCAATCTGGTCCTCATATGTTAATTTTGGCCTTCCTCTAGTCAGGCTTCCTGCCATGCTATCCAGATAGAAAGAATAATATAGAAAAGAAGAAAGTAAAGGGTGAAAATGTCAACAGATAGGAAGGAATGGAAAGGAAAGATTAAGGTAATTCTACATTACAAAGGAAGAGAAAAAGCAAAAGAATCTGAGAAGGTTAATTATATTAGGCCTGTAAAACATTTGAACTTTGGGCTGGGGATTTAGCTCAGTGGCTTAAGCGCCTGCCTGGCAAGCGTAAGGTCGTGAGTTCGATCCCCGGTACAAAAAAAAAAAAAAAAAAAACATTTGAACTTTTTAAGGGAAGGCTGGGAAATGAGGAAACAGGTCAGCAAAGAGATATGGAACTTACTATTCACTACGAGATAGGAGGGGCCCTGCCTCTGATCTGGGACTATGCCCAAAGGCCAGTCAGGGATTTAAGAGCTCAGGGTCTGCAGGCCAACTTAACCCCATGACTAACCTTCATTGCCTGAAAATTGGGAGATTAATAGGATGGTGAAAGGCAGTCTTCAGAAAGACAGTCTTCTCTTCCCAGGAGCAACATTCTGAATTTTAGGTTTTAGGACCATTTTTGATTTCTACCCACACAGCACACCGAAAATATCCTAAAGCCTCCTTTTCAGCAATAAGTAAAAATATAGGGGGCCCAACATCATTAAATATATTTCTTCCAGTACAGCAATTAGGGTTAGGGTTCCCTGCACAATTTGCACCTGTTACCTGAACATAATTATTCACAGCATGTCTATTACTTTCAAAAGACATGGATTATAAATTCTAAGATCATCCTAAAGTTTAGGTTTTGAGATTTCCAAGAGATTCAGTAATCCACCAGCCCTTTTGAGTTTAGAGTATAGGCAAGGGTAAGTCACAAGTTGACAAAGATTATTAAGTGCCTGAAATCTCTCTGAAGGCTGGGGAGTGAGGATGACAATCATAATCTAGTATCATCCTGCGATGTAAATGTGCGAATGTAGGGGGTACACCTGCAACCCCTACGCTTTGGAAAGCTGCGGCAGGAGGATCACAAGTTTGAGCCTGGCCTGGGTAATTTAGCAATTTAGTGAGGCTCTGTCTTAACTAAAATAAAATAAATAAAATAAAATAAAATAAAATAAAATAATGTAAAATAGAGCTGGGGCTAGAGTTCACTGGGAAAACTAGGTTCAATCCATAGTACCAAAAAAATAAGTAAGTAAGTGAACAAACAAGTATGTAAACACTGAAAACTAGGCAATTAACAGGATGGTGAAAATACAGCCTTCAGAGAAGTTAATCTTTTCTTCCAAGGACTAACAGTCTAAATTTTACACCCACTTTTGATCCCTGTTCCCACAATCCCCCAAAATATTCTAAGGCATATTTAGTTATAGAAGAACAGCAACAGATTCAATAATTGGATGAAATGCTATCAGATTTGAGGGTATTTTTAATTTTTAACCTCAGCAGGGCACAATGATACATATCTGTAATCCCAGCTACTTGGGAGGTGTAAGTAGGAGGATTGCAAATTGAGGAAACCCTGGGCAACATGATGAGACCCTGGCTTTAAATAAAAATAAAAAGGGATGGGGAATGCAGTTCAGAGGTAGAGCGCCCTTGGGTTTTATCCTTAGTACTGGCAGGAGGAAGGAGCATCTACAATCCCTAGGTTCCTTAAAATATGGCTCACTGAGTTTGGTGTGGGCTACTGTGACCCTCCAGTAAAATTCTTATGTTTAACAGTGAACCAGGGTTGGGGATTTAGCTCAGTGGCATAAGCTCCTGCCTGGCAAATACAAGGATGAGAGTTCATTTGATCCCTGGCACACCCCCCCAAAAAAAAACCCAAAAGTGAACCAGCCTCATAAATCATTGTAAATAAAGTTAGGTTTCCCTATTGTACTCATTCAACTTTTCAAAAGAGAAAAAAATTTTAAAAAGTAGCAAAAAAAAAGCAAATGTGCTCTTGGTCATTCTGCTGCTCTGGAAAAAGGCAACAAAATACAACAATAAATAATATAGAAAGCCATGATCCATTATATAAACAAATACCTTTAAAAACATGAATATGGTTCATTCTTATATTTAATCATCAGTATAACATATGAGGTAGAAATTGTTATAATTGTTGAAGAAAATCAGCTCCACAAAATTAATGGAGCTGGTCCAGCTTGTAAGTAGCTATTCCAATAAAAACTCTGGTGAATTCTAAAAATACAGAAATAAAACCAAAGAAAAATCTATCATCAAAAACCATTTTACTAGAATGTAGTTGTACAATTTTTAATTTTTCATGCAGCACTTCACAGTAAACAACTAGAAGAACTTTAAGTCTAGACTTCATTGCTAGCAAGTCTAAAATATTCTAAGTATTAAGGTAAATTAAGCAAGTAGTTGCCATCTAGTTTCGTAGGAATGCATGGCTTAGTGACTTGCTCAATAACCTCATAATCAGGAAAGGGTTCAGATTGGAATGTCCATTTCTCCCACTACAAACTCAAATTTCTTTTCTTTATACTAAATTTTATGACATGTTCCAGTGCTGTAGCTGAAAGATAAAATTTACCTAAATGTGGTTACTAACCCTGAATCTTCTCTCCCATGAGCCATAAACTTACTTCCTTTAATATTTTCACATGACATAAATTTGAAATGTCTAATACAAGTGATGCTCTCCTCTGAAGAAATTCTCAGTTGTTCTTTAGGTATATTTGAGTCTCACAAAGTTTAGCACCTCATGCCACAAGTTAGTAGCTTTTCAAAGATACAGATATTGCACATGCAGAGCAGCCTTCCTAAGAAGTAACACTGTTTTGATGATTCTCACGAATTTTCTTACCTTTTTTATTAAGAAAAAAAATTTAGGTAATTAGTGCCCAGAAAAAGAAGGACAGAGATGGTGTTGTTTGAACATTTTCTCTATGTTTAAGGGTAATTTTAACAAGCTTTGCTATTGTTTTTGTTTTATTGTTTATAACATAAGTATGTATATAATTTATTGAGATACTTACTCTTCTTCAACAAATATTCTTTGAGTTTCTTCTTTCCTTTTTTACAATTCTCAACCTCCTCTCAAATCCAGCTCAACAGGTAATGCTCCAGTTTCTGAGAGAAGGAATAAAGCCAGCTAAATATAGAATTTCACTTTTCACTTACTTTGCTATTATATATCACATTCTACTTAATTTATCAAAGGTTTTTCATTTAAAAATTTTCTCAACAATGAAGCTTTATTTGAAATATAAAGGATCAAGTTGCTTTTTTTCTTATCAGCAAAACATGTATTAATCACTTTGATTTTATGTGGACATGATTACTAACATGATATAATTATACAGAACTAAGTCATTGCACAAAACTTTGCTTGATAAAATAAGAAATAAATTACATTTCCCTTTTTTGTTAAGTGAAATACTTATTTTTCCAAATTTTTACTAGTTATCATTTCCCTGTATTGTTGCTCTTCAATAACTAATAACAATTTAAATTGCTTTTAATTAGCTAGGGCATGTGCAGTTTAAATTTTCTAATAGTCTAGGGAGACAATATTTTATGTACTTTAAACATCAATAGTACCAGTTTTCAAATCTGAGTATTATTTAAACTCATCTTCCTTAACTTTTTTTTTCTCTCTAGGTAACACTTATTCAACAAAAATCTTGTCCTGTAAATATCCAATGGAATTAACAATAATCGTGATAACAATACTAATAAAAATATACAGTTAAATGGCAGAGACAATAAGTTCACACCACTTTGTTTTTTTTTTTTCCCCCCCACTTTGGTTTATTTAGCTTCCAGGGAGCAGTTTAACATGTCAGTCCCCAGAAACAGAAACAACCATAAAGAGGCTTAACATTACTAATGAAACAATCAGTATCAAAATATTTTGTGCAACAATTTGTCTCTGTTCGTATAATAATCTGTCATCGCTATGATTTGCTTATTATGTGAATTAACTCCGTAATTGCTCTGAGATTGAGTTTAGTGACACCGTTTAACTACTCCAGCTTTGAGGGCTTTTATTCAGTATTTTTAGGAAAAGAGCTGTCAGGCTAATCTGAGGACACTTAGGGAACGCCAATAAACTGTCATACACTCGCAACAAGTTAACTTTCTCTTAATTTGGTAGGGATTTTAACACTTCTCCCTTCTCACCCTCCACTTCCACTCCTGCCCCTCGCTCTTCAAAACTTTTTTTTTTTGCAATAATAATTTTAAATGTCATTGCCAGCTCTAAATTTTCCTCTAATCGGTGAAAGTCAACTCTCCCTGGAGATGTGGTTGAGCGGAAAGCATTCCGAGCAGAGACACAGGACCTTTGCGAGGTGGGGGAAATTTAAAACCCTCTTCTTCGCCCCGCGCGCTTGTGTCCAGACTCCGGGTCCGCGCCACTCCGGGGCTCCCTCGGTGGCCTCTGCAGGAGGCAGCTCCGCGGAACCGCCACTCCCGGGCTTAGCACCGCCCCTCGCTGCACTGAGCCAGGAACGCGTTCGCCAGCGGCGCTGCCCTCGGAATAGAAACATTCCTTTCTCCAGTGCGCAATTCTCGCCCCGGGGCAGGGGGGACCCCTGCGGGGCTCCTTCCGGAGCACGGAGGCCACCAGGGCGAGGGTTGCCGGCAGCGCGTCGGGATCTCAGCACGTGGCTGGAGGGACCTGGCCGCCGCTCAGCGGCGGGACGCACGCGTGGGCGTCCTCCTGGCCCGAGGCTTAGCTGGAGGCGGGGAAGAGCTGCTAACTGTTGCTCTTGCAGCCTGTAAAAACGCGACACAAAAGCTATTTTAAGCACAAAAGCCAGGCGGGACACCTAAGGAATATGAATGCAGGGCTGTCTCCACCCATTCATAAACGTAGTATGTTAATGGGTCAGACTTTCCATCATAATTTCCCTTTTTACTCTAGTGGCCAGAGTTCAACTACTAGATTTTATTTTATTTCAATTTATTTACTGCACTTCAGAGTGGAAATTGGCTAATATCTTTCTAGGAGACTTTACTTATCATTTTAAAAAAAATCTGGATTGAAATCACAAATGATATAGTCATATACATTGATTATTTCAACCTAGTTTTCTAGGAATACATTCCTAAATCTTTCCACTGCAATTAAGTGAGACAAGTGTAATGATTTGGAAAGGGAATTATTTATTAAGATAATTTTGGAAATTGAAAGGGCCAAAAGAGAGTAACATTCATCTACTTACCAGAGACTTTATGACTGGTCAGAATTGGAGAACAAAGCAATGCGAGGAATGTCACATGCTCCTTAGATCTTAGTATCCCGTCTGGGCAAACATCCAGCGCTTGACACTGGAGAGAAGAGGACAAACCTGTGCAGCAGATTCCCAGGAGTAAATAGCACATGGAAAGGAACCTTTGACAGAACATCATTTGTTTAGTCCATTTAGTGCATGAGTGAGTTGTTTGCGTTCAGTGAGAGTGGGAGCAGCCTCTTCCCGTGAAAAGGGTAAGAAACAATGAATGAGGGGCAGAGTATAAGTACAGATTATGCGATCTGTTAATAGATAAGAGAAGGAAATTTCACAAATAAATGGTAGCAAAGGGTAGAAAGTAGGAAAGCCTCCAGATAGGGCAGAAATAAAATACTGGGGATTTCAGGAGAGAGGAGATTCCTTCCAGCTGAAGGAGTGTTACATACTAAACTGAGTCTAGCCAAACTTCAACTCCATTTTCTTGATCTCCATGTAAGAGATCACTGAAAGTTGTTTTTCTGTAAAATGCATCCTTGATATAGATTTAGTGCATTACCTCTTCCAGAGCTTTTGATATGTTTCCTTTTATCAGCTTTTTAAACTGTCACTTTCTTCCTTTTTAAAATTTCTTAGGCACTCATGTTTGGGGTCAATTGCTGTAAATTGAGGCTCAACTGAGAAGACACAATCAGAAGGAGTTAAAAGTTATGAGCTAAGTATGTTTTATTTATTACTTTTTTCCACAAAGAAGCTGGGTGGTCTGACTGAAAACATCCCATTTTAAATGAATTGGTAAAATCAAAATAGCAAACCAGAAAAGACAAAAAGAAATAAAGAAAGAAACTTGAAATAAGCCTAGATTTAACATGATGACTGAGAGTGAACTTTAGGTTTGCATTTGAGCTTCTTAACAGCCAAGGTAGAGACAAAAAATTAAGTGATACCAATCAGTGAAAAAAACAAAGAATGCCCATCTTTAAGCAAAATGAAATTATAAGCTGGGGATTTAGCTCAGTGGCATACGCGCCTGCCTGGCAAGTGCCAGGTTGAGTTTGAGCCCTGGTACCAAAAAAAAAAAAAAAAAGTGAAATAAAATTATAGAAGGAATTTACTATATGAAGCACCCATAAAGAGCACTGAGAGATGTAACAGACCGTGTCCTAACATATTTTTATGGAAAAGCAGATATGATAGCCTTGTTTCTTAGCCTCCCATAAAAACCAAGATGTGCATGAAAGCAAGTCTTCACAGACTAAGCTAATATGATTTTGTTTTGGGGGTTCACGTTCAGCAGTAATCAGCATACTGTCTGGGCAGTTGTCCCTATATATCACATATCTCCAGTGGGATATTGATAAGAGCCAAATAATTCTACAAATTAGGATTATTTTTTGGCAAGAGCCCAGTGTATTGGTATTACTTTCGGATCAGAGAGGGCAGCTTTGCAGAGTGTGGAAAACAACTGAGCAAATGCTGAAGGAACATGCCAGCCTCTACAGCAGTGGCAGAAGCAAATCAGTGTTTTCACACCCGATCAAGACCACCCCAGTTTGCCTCAGAGGTAGGCTGCAGGGGCACCTCAAGGGTGAGCCAAAATTTTCCTTAGGAAGTTGCTTTGAATGTGCTCCAACACTTGAACAAATGTTTAATTGAGTCCCTAGAGTTCCACACTGTTTTGGCATGGAAAATTTTCAAAGCTGGTGTTTCCTCATTACCACAGAGGCTGGCAGAAAACATCAGTAGGACTCCTGGAAACATCAGCAGTACCTCTGACTGAGCCTTATGGGTTTCCAGTGGCACTCAGTGACAATGTTATTGAAAAATAGAATCAAATGCCATTAAGTCCTGGTTGTTGTTAGCTATTGCAATGACTTTTTTGATGGTTCATGATAATAAATATCATCAGGCCACAGACATATTTCATTTCCTATTCGCTATGGCAGGGGTGTTTTAAAGCAGGAGGGACATGACCCTGTTTTATACTCCCTAAAGTGGTTATTATCTGATATGTCGAGGGACTGTTCCTTCTAATAGGGAATGTTGAAATGGAGAGATTTTGGGGGGGAAATCTTTATTATAGCAAAATATACATAACATAAACTTACTACTGCCATCATTTTTAAGTGTACAGTTTTGTGACATTAAGTACATTCACACTTTTGTGAAACCATTTCCCTGCTCAATTTTAGAATTTTTTTATCTCCTCCCTCCCTCAAAATTCTGCCTTCATTGAGCACTAATTACCTGTTCTTCTTTTTCTACAACCTCTGCCAACCACATTCTAGTTTCTCGCTGAGTCTATTACAGGTACTTTATATAAGTGAACTCATGTAATATCGTTTGTTGTTGTTGTTTATTATACTATCTTTGGGAAGAATTTTATTTAAAATAACATTATTAACTTATAGTGAATTGAAACCATGCAGTGTGACCCATAACCAGTTCCAAACCACAAAATGAAAGTGAAACGTGCAAACCCTCTCACTTGTTCTTGGCCAGTGCAATTTCTGTACAAGATGATAGGAGATTTACATGGATAAAGGAAGTGAGGAAGCAAAATGAATGTTACTTGATTGCTAGGTTTCTGGATGGGGCAAATGCACCCATAATTGTTGTGTACAATGAAATCAATTTTGAGCCTGATGTGTGCATGGGAAAAAAAGATGGTAGAGAGGCCTTGTAGACCTTTTGCACATTAGTGGGATATTCATCTTCAGAATTTGGTTGTTCACTCATCATTCATTCAACTAATATTTGAAAGCCCAATGCTTGCTAGATCTGTAACAGAAAATGCCTCCTCCACCCCCACACCAGTATATTTCAGTTTCTTCATTGCCCAGGTAATAGCTCCTGTTCCAGTTCCAGTTGCTTTTGTCTCTTAGAAACAGTTGGTCACTGTGATGCACACTACATAAACCAATCCCAAATTGACAAACCAGTCTGTCTCCATACTTCCTGCTTACTTATCTCAGACAAGCCCTAAACCACAGGAGATCAGGATCTAATATTCTGGGAATGATTTTGATCAATGTCCCTTTGATGTAAACAAATCTGCCTCCAAGTCCTGGGTATCTTTGGCTTGCCACTGCAGAACTACTGAATTAAAAAAAAAAAAAAAAGAACTACTGAATACATGATTACAAATGGAAAAGTGGTACAAAGTAAACACAGCTAAAAGAGTATAGAATGTCTTAGGAGAAGACCTCTCTAAGGTAACTTTTAAGCTGAAACCTCACAGGATGATGAAGTCATCCATGCAGAGTATGGGGAAGAGAAAGCCAAAGAAAGTGTACCAAACTAAAGAAAAAGTGCCCATAGCACAAAAAAAATTTGAAAATTACCAAGAAAATGGCAGTGACAGAATCCAAACTATGGTTTTAAAAATCATCTTGTATGTGGGGGAATGGCTGTGGAGGGTGTGAGTGGAAAGAAGATGGGTGAAGACAGGAAGGAAAGATTAGAGGGAGGTGATAGCAGGAAAACCAGTAAGGGGGGGGGGGTATTGCAGAAATCCTGGTGAGAGATATGACTTAGACTAGGCCAGAACAGAACTGACATGGAGTTTGGCAATTTCTAGACATACTTTGAAAGTAAGATGAGTAGGGTTTGGTAATGGGCTAAGTGTGGGAGCAAAGAAAGGATTTTAAAAATGATCCACAGCTTTTTGCCTTCATCAGTCAGGTGTTTGGTGGGATTATTTATTTTCATGTAAGGACCAGAAGAGAATCATTTAGGAGATGTGAAATCAGAAATTTGGTTTGGGACCTGTCACATCTCAAACCGGGAGGAGCTTTCTAGCAGACAGAATGGGGGTTCTGAGCTCAGGGGACATATTTGCGCTAGGAATAGACATTCTGGAACCATCAACATATTTGTGGAGTTAAAATCCATAGGAATGTATGATATCACCTTGGGACAGAGGAAAAGAAAGCCCTGGGAAACTTCAGCAATGGGGCTGTGAAAAGGGGGATGACAACCAAGAAATTTAAAAACTTTTACTAACAGTTTAACTAACACTACAGATTTTTGAGACAGCTGCTTAGAGTAAAGGATATATTATGACACCATGGGAAATTTTACTGGTAAACCCTTTTCAAAATATTTCTGCTTCTCACTGGTACATTTTTACTGAGAGTCACATGTCTCATAACAGCTAAAGGGACATTTGTTGTTATCCATTTGTTGTGTCTAAGTTTGCCAAATGGAAAAAGAAAACTTAAAACAAGCATACAACTTAGTTTGAAGTATCCAAGAATTATGATTGTATAAACATTGTTTATATGCTTCCTTTTTAATTTTAATGCCAATTTGCTATAATAAAATGCATTTATGACGACTTTGCTAAGATAGATTTGCTATTGCAAATCAACCATTTTTCATTAAATTATTCTGAAACAAACTCCAGGATGAAAAATGCCTTCAGCAGCAGAGAAAAAGTAGCTGAGAAAATAAAAGAATAAGTAGCAATGCAATTTTTGTTATGCAGTTAGTGTTTCCATTTTTTCAGAACTTAAGAGTAGATGGCTGAGAAGAAAGGAAATTTGAACCATCTTTAAATTCAAACCTTAGAAGAGACAGACAGACAGACAGACAGACTGGTGACTGGTATGTAGCTCAGTGCAAGAGACACTTAAAGCAAAACAAGACCTGAAAGCCTTGCTGCTCTCCACCCCAACGCTGCAAATTTGTAGTTGGTGGCACTTTATTGGCTCTTTCACGATAATACAAGGAATCAAGACATCCTCACTTTTAGCTTTCTCAAGACCCAGCTCTGACCAAGATACGAGTTCTGTTTCAGCGCATATGGAGCAAGAGGTCTTGAGGAATCCCTGTTGAGCTTGAAGAACAGGGATCATAGTTTTGTGAGAACACTCTATCTTCTATTTCATCTCCCTCCTTTAAGTCTATCTACCTTTCTGCTTTTGCTACTCGAAAGTATTCCATGTAGTGTTTCTTCCATTTCAAAGCTTTGGTCCTCACCATCAAATCTTAATAATTCCAAACTAGAGTACCTTATAGCCTAAAGTTCTAATATTCAAGTAGAAGATTGGGGGGCCCGTGCTCCTTAAGGCCTGGTCATACCCACCCGCTGGGTTCAAGGGCCTGTACTCATCACATCCTATGTACCCCGCAACATTCCAAATACTATCCCTGATCTTTCTCTTCTAGAGCAATAGATATTTCAATAGGTCCTCTGGAACTGATTAGGTCTGTACATTTTACGCGAGGATCCCATGGAAAATAATGTAGAGTGGAGGGAGAAGGTCACCTTCTCCAGGAGTGCCTTTACTGATCCTGCAATCTCGTTAATGAACCTCTCTGAGCCTCAAACTGGGCAAATGATTATCCATGTCTGTCATGCCAGAGGAAGAGAAGATAAGAAACAGCCTTCCTGAGCTCCGGAGGCCCAGAGCCTTATCTTCCTCCAGACCCAAGGGCAGAACTAGAAAAACCTGGCATGGTCTTTCTTCAGGTTCCCTAGCTCTGCAGCGATGCAGCGAAAGTAATTGATGCTGTGTGGGCTCCCGCGCGCTTAAGGTTCGGGCGGTGATTTGCAGTCCGGACGAGGCTGCAAGCTTCCTAATGGCTGGCGGGCCGACGCCGCGGAGTCTGGGGGCGGGGCTTAGCAGCGGCGGGGCGGGACCTAGCGGCGGTCGCCGAAGTTTAAATCCCGAAACGTTCTGTTGGCGCGGTGCGTTCTGTTCCGGGAGGTTCCCGGGCCAGCAGTCCTTTTTTGTTGTTGTTTCCCTAAGAATGTGCAGAAGCGAGGGACAAGTTCCTCGCTCTCCTTGCTCTTCCAGGTTAAAAAGAAACCTCGTCCCCGGCCTGTCTCCTTCCACTGCCGGCGGAGGCCGCTCGGGCAGGCTCTGTGCGAACTCGGCGCGCGAGGCTCTCAGTGGTTTCCTCACCCGCGTGCGCGGACCGGTGCAGGCGGCCTGCGGCTGCCGGGCCTCAGTGCACACTTCCCTGCACGCCTACAGCCCCCCCGCGCTCACAGGCCCTCCAGCGCCTCTCACTAGTCCCAGCCTCTGCACACCGGCGCCGTCTCCCTCTCAGCTTCCGGTCGCACCGTCTCCTCGTGTTTGCGCCAGTCTGCTTTCGCAGACACCGTCTCCTCTCCTGCCAGCTCCGTAACACACCATCGCTGCACGCGCTCACGATCTCACACACGCCCCTCTCCTCTCAGGCAAAGCCACGGTCCCCTCTCCCGCACCGGCTCCGCGGTCTCCATGTAGGTCCCCCACACGCTGCCTCCGCCCCTACACCCCGCGCCTCTCGCCCCCGCTCCAGGGGGCGCTCACGCCCTCGCTTGGTCTCCCCACTCTCCATCCCCGCGCTCGCTGCCGAGCGTGGGTGCCTGCCCTTGCCGGGCTAACCAACTCCTTCCCGGCGGCCCCCGAGACTTCAAAGGCGCCCCCGCCTGCCGGGCCTCGGGCCCCGCTCGGTCCCGCATGCTCCGGGGCGGAGCGCAGGTCCGACAGTGCGGGAGCCACGCCGAGGCGGTGCCACGCGCCAGCCCCCCAGGCAGAGCCCCCGTTGGCCTCGCGAGCCCTGGCTGGGGAGACCCGGCCCATTTCCTCGCGGGGCAGATCTTGAGGATAAGGATCAACTCCTTTCTTGGCAGAATGAGAACGCGTCTTTCCTGGTGCCTGACCCTCTCTCCTAAAGAAAACGAGTCTCCCCTGGAGCTTAAGCCATATTTCCTTCCTTCTTTCCTCCCTCCCGTTCGGACAGCCCTAAT
Source organism: Dolichotis patagonum (assembly GCA_004027295.1). Classification (NCBI taxonomy): domain Eukaryota; kingdom Metazoa; phylum Chordata; class Mammalia; order Rodentia; family Caviidae; genus Dolichotis; species Dolichotis patagonum. Next base: position 9,448 of record PVJX010016649.1, on the reverse strand, counting down.
TGACAGGCTCTAATCCTCGGATCGGAACTACTTCTGCCGAGAAGATTTGGCCGGCTTTTCCTTTTCTCTCAGCATTCCTGAAAAGCCAATTCGTTCTGAGCTGCATTGATGGCGGGCTGGGGGAGGAGGGCTATTTCCAATTTCTGGCACCACCTGGGTGGTCGCCATAACCCAGCGATTCCTTTACAGCTATTCTCCTCCAGTTTATAAAGACTGCTTTGCGTGGAAAGAAGGTTTAAATAGTCTATTTTGGCATTAATCTTGTGAGACAGAGGTATACTCCCCGATTTCCATTTACTTATATTCAAGATGAGATTTTTGAGGGTAGTGGTGTATTGCCCAGTTCAAAGTCTCTAGATACCAGTACCTGGCAAATAAATTGGAGATGTGCAATTACTTTGAATTCAACTGAACAGGCTTATTGAGTGAAGCTTTCCAAACGCTTATCAGGGGCACTTAAAGACGCTATGTAAAGCTTTCCAAGAAAGAGAATAAAGAGAATAGGAAAAGGAGGTTGGGAGTGGGAAGTCAAAATAATTTCAGGTCCTTTGAGGAAAGTAGGCTAGATTTAGATGTTCAACGTAAAACTAGATGGATCATACACAGATAAGTGAGAACCCAAAAGCCCTAAACCACCTTAAAACACTTCGTTTCCACGCTAACAAGTTTCCACACTGACAATGTGTTACACCAGTTTTGTTTCACATTGTCTAATGAATGTTACATTCTCTAACTTTAAATTACCTTTATTGCTTTTCTGATATGAAAGTCTTCAGCAGTGAACACAAGAATAAACTGGACACAGATTGTTACAAAGCTAGAAAATGATAACTGCTATGATTTTAATACGGTTTGTCCAGCAAGGCAAGGGTTCATTATGAAAGGCTTGGTCTTCATTGTAGCAATTTTGTTGTAACAACAACAAGAACAACAACAAAACAACAACCAGACTAATGTAGTAACTGAGCTTTCTTTTTTTCTTCTTCAGTTAGGAAGTTTTATCCCATTTAAAGGACAGATAAAGATTAACATAGATTTGTATTTTAGGAAAATTGTTGGCAATATGGATGATTAAAGTGACAAGGAACTCAATATGAACATAATGTACCTGTAGATTTTTTCTAGTGTGGACAATCTCTTTTCATTTAACAATAAATTTTTGAGATATATCTGTTTTGAAATATGTAGATCTTGGGGATGGGGATATAGCTCAGCAGCATAAGTTCCTGCTTGGCAAGAGCTAGGTTGTGAGTTTGAGCCCTGGTACAAAAAAAAAAAAAAAAAAACAATCTTTAGTTTCTTTGTAGTATTCGAACTTATTCATCCCCACAAGAACACTTACTGTACTTTCCTTTTTTTCTGTTAAAAATATTGCTATAGTGACATACTCTTAATAGTAATTTATTTTCTTGCATTTGAGGGTTTCTCTTTTGCTCCTAGAAATGAAATTCCTATGCTGTGAATTATCTTTATTCTTAGTTGTCTTAGTTACTTTCTACTCATTGCTGAGACAAAATACCTGATGCCCAAAGTTGGGAAAGGATAGGTTCATTTCTTACAGTTTTGGAGGTTTCAGTCCATACTCAGTTGGCTCCAAAGCAGGGTGGCATGGCGGCAGCAGTTCATGGCAGCTGCAAACAGCAAGCGGAAACCGGCAAGAGAGAGACACACTTTCTTCCTGCCATTACATCACATCCTGGCTCCACCCCCTAGGAGGGTGTAGCACTGACACCATCAATCCAAGCACTAGACAATGAACCAGTCACAAATGTACAATGCAAATACACGAGGCCTGGGGGCCACGGACATAATCATGACATTAGTAGATGTCACTAAATTATTCTTCAAAATAGTTTGTTTATTTAGTTACTGTTATCAACAACATGGCTACTTTTCCCACATCCTTAGCACTTATAAGACTTGACCATCCTCGCCCCCAAGCCATTTCCCTGATTATGCATGCAAATCATTTAAAATCTTAAACCAGCACTGTCCAATAAAATGAATTCTCTGTGGTGATGGAACTGTTCTCTTTGCACTTTAGTCCTCTGAACTATTACCAGTTTCTTACAAGGGAACTTGTATCATGTCAACTTGAACATATGACAAAACCCTAAAAAAATTAGATTGCCAATGGTTTAATGAATGCTCTGTATTGGCAACTGGATCTCCTGTCTCTCACTCACCCATGCTTGATGTTGAAATCACTTTACCTACATGATATATGCTTAAGGACTCTGGATGTGCAAGTCTTGTTATGCCTTTTCATTCCTAACCTACTTATCCTACTTGCGTGTCTCCCTTGCCAGACCAAGCATCATTAAGGCAGCTGACTTTCTCTCATTCATATTTGTATCTATAGTTACTATCCTAGTGCAAGCCAAGTAGCTGAGGTTCATATCCTCTGTTGCTTTGTAGCAACTGTTGGGGCAGTTTTCAGGGTTTTCAATGTCTTTACTTGTGAATGGGTAATGAAACTATAACATAGGAATGTAATGAGAATTGAAGCTAAAGTACACATGAAGCTCTTAAAACATGTCAGAAATATAGTAAGTATACAGCAATATTTGTTATTATTTTTGTATTAGTACATGTTCTCAGTATATAATGTGTACATTTCCTATGGAGTGTTGGCAAGTATTAAGATGTGCTATTGTTATTAAATGGATTCTCAGTAACTATTTGTTGAGTAGTTGTTAGAAGGATGGGTGGTATTAGCTAAAACAAACAACATTTTGAGCTAAAGTACACTCAAGTTAGCTGAGATATAAGGACATTAAGTCAATTCACAAAGCAGGAAGCTACATTTGAAGTCTGTAGCTTTGTTGATCTGAAGTCTGAAGTCTGCTGATCTGTAAGTCAACAGAATGCAGCACACATATCAACTGCATCTCAATGAAGGAAAAGATGGAAGGTGCTGATTTCATAAGAGAAAATCTTTCAAAAAGGGAAAGTTCAAATCAAATCAAGTGATTTTTAATATCTTTCCCAAAAAATGCTACTAAATAGACCCACAGAAAGAAAATAAATCCATAGTGTTTGCAAATGTGAAAAGGAAAATGAAATCCAAAAGTGCCTTTGAGTCCATCAATTACTATAAAAAGTTATCTCCTGCTAAGCCATAGTCAATACGGAAACAAAAAGTACCATAACTTTTTGTGAGAGACAACAAATATCCCTCTTTGATGAATATTTTCTAATTATAGGCTCTATGTGAGAATTCAGTAATGTTTTACCTTTCATGATGGGTAAAATCTTCAATTTCCATGTTGTTCATAGCACTGTCTCTGAAATAGGTATCCTTCTGGTTATTAAAAAGTATTTTAACAAAGTTCTAGCTTGTGACCACTAACATCCAAGTGAGAACTTCAGACAGGGCACAGTACTTTCCTCTCAGGTTGTCACAGTGCTATGGAAGGATTAGCTGTTGTATATCTCCAGCCAATTGAACTCCATCTAGCAACACGGTCTTTTATTTGTTTTTCAAATATATCCCATTCTACATATGTTATTCCACATAGATACTTTCTGGAAATACCACCATTCACTTAAATTAAAAGTAAATTTAAGCATCTACATAAAAGGGAATGGTGTGGTCCTGGGATTTTGTGAAGTCTGGAGTGAATATAAAAATATTTGGGTTGGGCTGGGGATTTAGCTCAGTGGCCTAAGTATCTGCCTGGCAAGTGCGAGGTTGTGAGTTCCATCCCCGGTAACAAAAAAAAAAAAAAAAAAAAAAAAAAAAAAATTTGGGTTAAAGATTTAACTTGTTTCCCTTTCCTATTAGCTGAATTGATATTTAAGTCATTGTGAGGTTTTGAGAACTGATTGTGTATCAAAATCCTATGGAAATGATGGGTAAGTTTTATAGTGAATCATAATTTAAACTTACTTATAAAAATGTGGACAGAGTGAATCAGTGGTGTGATAATCAAAACCAAATCAAATTATCCTTTCCCATAGGACTTTGAAGACAGACAAGGTACACTGTACAAATAAATACAATATATTTCTTATCTTTTGGAGTCTAGTGTAGGGGAACTCTGTTACCAAAGTCTTTCAGACCTTTTCTGCCAAAACTATGTGAGCAATGTGAAAATTTTATCAGGTACAAAAGAGAAGTTGTTGACAAGCACACATTTTCAATGGACCCAATGACCTTGATAGAGACTGGTGTTTTGCTAACACTGACGTGAAACAGGTTGAATAATTTTGATCAAAAAATCCACATGAAGTAGGAAAAAAAAAGGCAAAGTCAATCTAACAAGGTTCTAATGAAGTAAAAGTACCAGATCAATTCTTGGTTATCCAGAGTGGAAGCTATTCTTTTCTAGATTCTCTAGAATTGTACACTGCAAATTCTCACCAAATGCAGGTTCTCCTCTCATTGCCAAGGCATCTTCTTTTATTAGGTGACCACCAAAGCCTGAGTGATGTCTTTCTGATCATGTCACAATAGGAAAGCAACACTGAGATGAGCCAGACTGGTTAGCGCCATACCCATTTCTAACTTCTTTCTTCGTCCTTTCTCTCAGTGCTTAGAGATCTGGCCATCATACCTGCTTTACACAATTCATATAGAAGCCTCTTTCAGCCAGGCTGTACCAGGAATTGTGCCATCATTCTTTCAGTAACCACAACAGCAGAACCAAATATGTGTGAAAGAGATTCACAGAGGTGTAGTTATTGAAAAAAATAATCCTTCAGCAGTCTGTCCAATATCTGACATGACGTCACGATGCTTCTGCTTAAAAGTTGGTAGACACAGAATTTTTATTTTGCTGCAAAACACGATGTTCTCTTGACATCTTTGTAGCCCATCCTTTTGGGCAGTGTCATAGCCTGTGATTTAGATTTGGAGGACTTTTAATTTCTTTACCTTCTCTTCATGCTTTGAATTGCTTAACTTCTCTTAACAACTGGATTCCTATAGATGTGCTGTAGTGATGTCCCTCATTTTCTCCTACTACATCTAGTACTGATTCTTTATTGGCTACCTAATCTTCCTTTACTTACACAGAGAAACTTCTCGCTCATGATGCTTATGTAAACCACAGGGTATTCATTTTTGGCACATTGCTTGCAGCCATCCGAGGCTTTAATGGATTTCTACAGTCGTTTGGTAGGGGTGAATGTGTGTGCGTGCTGTGAAATCATGTTTTAAATCCTTAAGGTAAGAATTTTAATGAGAAACAACTGTCAAAGGAGCTCATTTTCTGATAATTTGTGTCACAACTTTATTTTGAAAAATGAGTTTTTGCTAAAACTGGCAAGTTTTGACTTGGGTTGAGGCAAAGAGAACTGTTTTGAATCCCTAAGCAGAATTAGAAAAATAAATGAACATTCTGAAAGAGAAAGGACATGCTCTCTCCAGTGAAGAAACAGGAGAACTTTCAGCCATCCCACTAGGTCAGAGTTTTCCCAGCTCTGCAGCACTCTTGTAAATTTGTAAATTTGCCACAGCTCACTTGTAAATTTGCCAGGGTGGCAGGGACACATGACTCTTAGCTGGGAGGTGTGCCAACTATCAGAAGCCCCCAACTCTCAGGAGGGAGAATGGGGGCGGGTGCTCACAGACCACCCTGGGTTATATTTATTTTGAGGGATACTTGCTGGTACTGATAGCAAATCTTCCTAGACAGATGCAGCTCACATTGGAATGTCTTGTTGAGAATTCCATCAACTCCCCAGTATCAGACCTAGCACCTTATAAAATAAATCCTTACATTACAACAAAGGTAAGCACAGCCTTCCCTATCTGGCCCTATATGTCACCTGATCTTTCAGGTTCTCTAGTGCTTGACTCCAACTCACCAGAAACCCCTTGTTTATTCTCAGCAGACAGAAACCCATAATTCTTACTCATTTTATCGATTCTCCCTCTGTTCACAAATCCCCCTTCATTCCTCTTCATTCCTGGTTACCTCATTGTCCCTTGGTCTCCAAAGAATCATCTCACACCCACAAGTCAGACAGATTAATGTCCCCATTTCCCAAGGTGTGTGTTTGGTCTGACTCCAGCTGACCACTGGGATTTTGAGCCATGATTCCATTCTAAAGGAAAACTCTCTCCCTTTTTATAGTAAATTTATACATATTGCTGATCTTTAGTTTGAACATGAAAAAAAAATCTATCTACCTTTCTAAACATTTTTGAGGAGAAACTTAATGCTCTGTTATCGTACACAAGCCCCTCCTGAACCTTTGAACGCTGAAAGAAAGTACAGGCCCATTTAGAAATTTGAAATGATTTGCATTGTGTTTTCAAGGAATTTTAAATCCATACTTACCCACCTTGGATGGTTCCACCAGTGCATTTACTGCACTCAGATACAGATGCACTGGCTGCCCTCCTCTCGCCCTTCGCTGTGCCCACTGAGCTCACCACTATAGGAATCCAGAAAAGCACATTTTTGGGCAATGTTTGCTGAAAGATGGGCTTGTGGACATGGGGAGATCAAGAAGTGTTTCATTTTCTTAAGGAAAAGGAGGGGAGAACGAGGAAAAATCGTTAACGGCCTACTAGCATAATTATTGTATTAGAGTCATTGTTCTAGCTATCACAGTTTTATTGGGCTTATTTCTCCATGGTTTTTGAAGAATCAGTAAGAGTTACATGTTTCTTCCTTACAAGAGAAGATAATGATTGTAGTTTTGAGAATTCAGGTTAGCATTTGGAGAATAAGTTGTATGAACACCCTAATGCTAGTTTTATTAATATATGTAATGCTATAGAATCACACTAATGCCATTCACCACACTCATGGCTTGTATTAAGAGAAATACCATAGATGAACAGTAGTAACACATTCACATCAGGAGAATTCAGTGTCAAAATACCTAGTGCAGTGCCTTTCTCCCATTCCCCTTCCTTCTTTTCTTTTACCCCAGTGAATCAATTAAGTTATTTATCTAAGAATATCCAAAATAAAAACATTCTGGCCCTGATCCTTGCAAAGTTTTGGAGTTACCATCTTTTTTCTTTCATATATACATATATATATATATATATATATATATATATATATATATATATATTGCAATGAGCTCAATCACCATTCATGCTGGGACTCAAAATAATGTTTATTTTATTTATTGATTTATTGATTTATTTGTACTGGGGATTGAACTCATGACCTCACACTTGCCAGGCAGATGTTTATGCTACTGAGCTAAATCCCTGGCTGTGTAGCTATTTTAGATGCTTAGTTTTATTTGGTTCTCTTATTTTGTTGAAAGGATAGTTTAGGGTAAAAGCAACAGTGACTAGAAATTCTGATCCCATGGCAAAAGACTAAGAAAGGGAGCTTTAGGGACCAAGAGAGGTAGGGTCAAACTAGCCAGAATCAACCTTTCTCTACTCCATGGTGCTAATTTTTACATTTTCTGGCTGGCATCTTTGCTCTGCTCAATGTAGAAACATAGCTTCAGTATATACCCAGAGTCTACACAAACAAGACAAAAGAGGTCTTTTACAAGACTAGTCTCGACAGCAATGTAGCCACTTATTGTAGTCACAAGAAACTGTTCATCAAATTTATATCCGCAATATTAGCTTAATTTCAGGCATTTGTTTTAACTTTCCTGCATCTATTTCAATAAAGTAGCCATGTTACCTCAAAAACGAAAACAAACAAACAAAAACTAAGTGCTTTGGAATGGTACATTTGAAAGTAATGTCAGAGTATAGGAGATAAAGTCTATAAAGTTCTTTTTTCCTAATAAATTTTAAAATATAAATAATCAAACAGAGGTTTTCAGTCTTGTTTCCAAATGACCCGTTGATTTCATGGTAGATTGTACTTTCAATGATGGCCATGGTAGAATCTCCCAATACATACTCTTCATACAGCCTGATGTTGGTATTCCTATGATAGTGTGGTTTATATTACTGTCTCTCAAATCAGAGAAGGCCAATGGTATGGTAGAATTGACACTGCATGACTTCTAAGACTAGGCCATAAAAAGCACAATGTAATAGCTAAATCTTGGAAACAAACCAAATGCCCATCAACCTTGGAACAGATTTGGAAAGATGCGGTATTTTAATACAGTGGAGTACTACTTAGCTATAAAAAAGGATAAGCACAAGGCTTTTATAGGTAAAATGAATGCAACTTGAAGCTCGTAAGTAGCTTCACACCTATAAATCAGACTTACATTTATAAACATTGTATTGCCTCCCTAGTGTAAAAATCTGAAAAAGTAAATAGGATCCAAAATGTACAATAGATATTGTGAAAGTGAAAGGGGAAGAAACTGCTCAAAAGGAGAAATAACTGGGATGTGGGAAAGGAGAAAAGGAAGAAGGGAAAAACTATATATATACATACATACATATGATAATTATACTACTAATCTCTGTTAGTTCATCAAAAAGGACAATTTGTGCTTTCATTATTTGATCATTTTTTCATGCCTAAATCTTGTAATCTGAGCAACTACTTTGAAGATAATAATAAGCAATATATTAACCATTGTTAATCTCCTATTATGTTGTATTGAAATTCTGTATTATCATTTTTGTTCTTTTTCATTTTAAAATAAAAAAAGAAGATTTGGTTTCTATCTGGTTCTCTTGAGGTACTTGACCTTAGAACTTTGCCACCACTTTGTGACAAAGCCAAGCAGCTACACAGAGTCCCCATGTGGGTGTTCTAGCTGATAACCCCACCTGTGGTTTCTCCTTTTGACCAATATCATTCATAACTCTGTGCATGACTGATTTTCAGATGACTCTAGTTTCTAGAAGTAGTTCCTTGCATTTGAGTTTAGCTGCTCCAGCTAAGTCTTGCCTAAATTGTGAGAAAATAAATGAGCAAAAAGTCTGTTGTTTCAAGCCACTAAGTTTGAGTGTATGCACAAGCCAATACTAATCTTGAATTCTTCTGGGAATTTGCCATTGGTTCTATAAATATCATACATATAAATGTCCATGGTTAATGAAACTATATAACCAGCATCTTAAATCCCTGAAAAATGAGTGCTATGAATTAAGAAAAAGAACTTAAGGGCAGCTGGGCATGATGACACACACCTGTAATCCCAGTCGTTGAGAGGCTGATGTAGGAGGATTGCCCTGAATTCAAGGCCAGGTCTGCACTACATAGTGAGACCCTGTCTCAAAAATACTGCAAGAAAAAAAGAAAGAAGAAGAAGAAGAAGAAGAAGAAGAAGAAGAAGAAGAAGAAGAAGAAGAAGAAGAAGAATAGGAGGAGGAGGAGGAAGAGAAGGAAGGAGGAGGAGGAGAAGGAGGAGGAGGAGAAGAAGAAGGAGGAGGTAGGGGGAGAGGAAGGAGAGGAGGAAGAAGAGGAGGAGGAGGAGGTAGGGGGAGAGGAAGGAGAAGAGGAAGAAGATGAGAAGAAGAGGAAGAAGAAAGAAGAAGAAGAAGAAGAAGAAGAAGAAGAAGAAGAAGAAGAAGAAGAAGAAGAAGAAGAAGAAGAAGAAG
>PVJX010016648.1:0-39847 GCA_004027295.1 Dolichotis patagonum | reverse complement strand
CAAAAGTAACATCACAATAGATCAAAGATCAAAATATTAAAAAAGAACACTAAATATGCTGGAAAGTAGAATAGGTAGAACTCTCGAAGATGTTGGTGAAGGCAAAGACTTTATGACCAAAATCCCAATTGCACAGGAACTATCACCAAGAATCAACTGGTCTCTCATCTTATTAAAAAGCTTTTGCCCCACAAAAGAAGCCAACAGAGTGAATAGTCAACCCACAGTGTGAGAAAAATTTTTGTGAGCTGTTCATCAGACAAAGGACTGCTATCTAGAATACATAATAAAACTGGAAAAAAACCAGACCCCACAAATTTAAAGATCCAGTCCAAAAATGGACATCTGAGATGAACAGACATTTTTCAGATTAAGGAGTAGAAATGGCAAATAAATATATGAAAAAATGTTCAACATCACTGATCATTTGAGAAACACAAACTAAAGCAACACCGAAGTTTTGTCTCACTTCAGAAAAAAAGGCTGTTATTAAGAAATCAACCAATAACAAATGCTGGTAGAGATGTGGGGGAAAAGGAACCCTTCTCCACTGTTGGTGGAGACTGATGCCAATCATGGTGGAAATCAGTATGATAACTCAGAAAACTAGGATTAGAGGTTGCATTCACCTCAGCTAGTCTCTTTCTTGGTATCTTCCTAAGAGAATTAAAAGCATCATACCAAAACAATGTATGCACACCCATGTTTATTGTGGTGCAGTTTGTAATCGCCAAATCTTGGAAACAGCCCAAATGCCCACAAACAAATGAACAGATTAATATGTGGGGTTTTTTATACAAAGGAGTGCTATTCTCCCATAAAGAAGGATAATCTTGAGACAGTTCTAGCTAAATGTGAGGCCATATTCTTAAGTGAAATAAATCAGGCACACATATTTAAATATCATATTGTCTCTCTGCTGTGAGAAACCAAAAGGGTAAATAAGGACCCAAACATATAATCGATGTTGAGAAATAGGAAGAAAATGTTCAAATGGGAAGGGAAACAAGGGAAGAAGGGAGGGACAAGAAAAAATATAGAAGGAAAAAACCAGAAACAAAGCTTGTGTAAATAAGGAAGGGGAGAGAGCTTGAAGGGAGAGGAGGGGACTGGGGAAAGACAAAGCGAGCTATATCATGTACAGGAACAAATTCCCTATGATGAATGGTACCATTATTTATATCTAAAATACACCAATAAACAAAGACTGTGGGAATCCCTGCAATGCATAATGGAAAGTCAAATATTTTTCCACTCATCTTTGTAGTAGGGGTGACCATACAATCCAGTTCAGACCAATGAGATGTCGAGAAAGGCCCTCGAGAAGGATTCTGGGGAAGAAGAGTGCGTCATATTAAAGTAAAAGGGGAGTGAGAACTGCTTCCTCCTTCTTCCTGATTCAAATGCCGATGGAGTATCTGGGGCAGCAGTGACATTTTTTGCAACCATAATGAAACCAGCGTGAGGCTGACAGCATTCCTGCTGTGTCACTGGCTGTGTTTGTCAAAGACCCAGTACTTTCTTGTCTCTGGAGTTGGAACTGATTTAAAGCCATTTATGGTTTTTCTAATCCTACTGAAGAGAGAATAATTTGGACAGATGCTTCTCCAGGGACACTATCTACTTCCCTAGGAACGCGACTGTGGTCACATAACCTCAGCTTACAGTTGAGGAGAGTTCAACTGCAGCCCAAATTAAATGTGCCAAGGTACATAAAATGGAAGGGGTGTGAAGACCAGTCTAATGAGTTGTTCCAGGATTCTGTGTGCACATTCACTGTGGCAAGGCGTCATTAACTGCTAGCCCCTTTTACTCAGTGGCTTTTTGTAGAGGAGAGATACTTTTACTATGGAGTGAATACCCAACAGGAATTTAATGTCATATTCAATTCTCATTTTCATTAAACTTAGTAAGTCGCCATCATCTATGGTCCTTTGGGGGCAATAAAATATAAACCAATATGACTTAGAAGTATATTTTATGACAACTAAATGTCGGAACAAAACAGCATATATCAGAATAAATGCTATATAAAATGGAAGCGTTTCCTAAAATTTCAGACTTCTAAGTTTGACAGGCCTGCATACCCTGTTATTAGAACTGTGTCCCAAATCTATTATAGGAGAAACTTTCTCCTTTCAGAAAGAGAAGGCGAAATCCAAACGAGATCACTGAAATCAGAGAAGCAAACCTGTGAGTCCCAGACTTCCAGGGATTCCACTGCACCGCAGTTACATTTGGGTCACACAGCACAGAACATCTAGAGAAATTCACAGCTAAACCCCACCCCAAATTAAAGCCATAGGCCCAGTAGTCACAGAACTCCCAGAGTAGGGACATTTTGGCATATGATAGGATCTGTAGCTAACTTGGAATTACTCACCTCCCCAAAAATTAGTTTAACAGCTGCGCTTTGAAGCAATACAAATAAAGCAGTGGACAGCCTGCTGTCTGCCTCCTCACCTGCCGCCCAAAGTTGAGAAGAGCTGCTGGCTGGGCTTCGGAGCCCAGGGACTTGTGAGTTCAGTCTGCACACCGATGGGCACCCACTCTCCCACTGTGCCTGGGTTGGAGAGGGTCCCCAGGACACCAGATTTCACTGATCTGACTGGGAACGATCAAGGAAACTGCAGTCAGCTGGTCCCCCACCCCTGCCCTGACTCTTCTGCCTGTGCCTTTCCTTCTGCTCTCCTGAGCCTTCCTCATCCTTGGCAGACCAGGTTGGTTCCATCCCACGACTCCCTCCGGGGTCCCCGGGGAAGAACAAAGCTTTCCATGGGCCCAAACCATGAGCTGGTCCCTCTCTTCAGAGGCTTCTTCTCTCTCCTGTGTGACGCTTGTCAAAGCAGGAACCCCACAAGGCGGCACATGCGACCCTTGCCTGGTCCTTATGGAGTCAGTGCTTAACCCAACTGTCCAGCTGAGGGGTTGAGGCTGTGACTCAGAGGTAGAGCGTTTATTTGCCTGACGTGAGGCCCTGGATTTAGTCCTCAGCACTGAGGGACTGAAACAGAAACAATTGTCTGACCAGAAGTTCCAAGCGCATGTTCAGAAGGACGGGGCCCTAAACACCCTCCACGAATGCACGCATGTTTCGCATTTCCTGGTAGAAAACACCTTGCAGCCCAAGCCTCGGGCCTGCTGCGAGAGGCTCTGACTCACAGAGCTGCAGAAAATTCCAATTGCCTCCCGTAGCCACCAACAAAGCCGAAAGCCATTCTTCAGGAAATTCCTGCCAACACAGACTGTCACAGAGACATTCCCAATATGGACAGACCACTCTTTCTGAGCACACTTCCTCCATTAACTTCAATAAACGTAAGTGCTTTTTTTTTAACCATCAGATGTATATTTGCAATATTTATATTTGTTTTGTTTGTTTGTTTTTTAAAACAGGGTTTCGCTGTGTCCAGACTGGTCTTGAACTCATGGCATTCCTCCTGCCTTGGTCTCCAGAGTGCTGGGATTGTCGACGTGCGCCACCACACCAGGCCACACTGGCAGTTCTCTGCTCACTGTACACAAAGAAGCTGAAATCTGTCTCTTGGGAATTATCACTCACTGCAGTGCTGAAGGTTTTTCGCAGGCGGGGGCTGGGGTGGGTTGAGGCAGCGTCTCTATATAGTGAAGTGGCAGGTGTCTGCCACCACACGCAGCCTGCTTCCTAAGTCTTGAAAAAGGAAGCAGGAAAGAAAAAAGTTTGGGCTTGTGGTTTTCTTCTGTGAAAAGTGAACTTTTCAACTGTGAGTCCTTTTGCTTGTAGAACAGGCCTTGCACCTGTGACTGGCCTCTCACCCTTCCCCACAGAAACACGTCTTTCTCTGACACAATGCACATCATTCTGGGCACTCATGCCCTTCCAAATGGGCATTTTTTCTTCTAAAAAAATATTTTTTGTGCCTCCCCCAAAATAAATCCCTGATGCAACATTCAGGGAATTAGCAGAAAACACATTAGATACCTCAAGTAGGAGATCATATGTCTGTCACTGAGTGAGTTTCTACTTTGAAATAATGGCCCTAGGGCAGCTTCTAAGCTTATTAAGATGTGGAAAGGGAAGTAACCCTGCAATAAAGACAGCCAAAGAGTTTGTAAGTGCTTCAGAGAGATCTCAGAGGACAGTTCTTTGTGAGGAGTGTTGATGAATGACTGTTGGGCCACACTGCCTTGCATAAGCTCTGTTACCTAAATAGCTATAGTAAAATCACCCCAATGCTTTTGCATGGCACTCTCAATAACAAGTGGAAATGTATAATTCTTGCTCGTGCAGATTTGAACAAAGACAGTTTTACTATTCTGTTCCTACTTGGCTATTGGATCTTCGGATGAGGTGTCTCTCCCAGGTTCATGTGTTAAGAGTCGGGTCCCTAGCGAGGTGATTGGGAGGAACTTTTAAGAAGCAGGAATGGGTAGGAGGTCTCAGGTCATTTGGGGCACACCCTCAAGAGGGATTAAGGTATTTCTTGTGAGGCTCTGGCTGATTCTTGTGAGAAGGTTGTTGTAAAACACCTGAGCCTGGCCCCACTCAGCCTCCCGAGCCTCCTGGGCCTCAGATACCATCTTTTCCTCCTGCCATCTGCTATCTGCTAAGAAGTTTTCACTAGAACAGCTGATGGCAAACCATCCTTGAATCTCGATGCCCTTGAATGAAATTAACCTATTTTGTTTTTACAATATTAGCCTGCATCAGGCATTTCGTTACAGTAATGAAAGGCAGACTAGTAACAAATAGGAAGATCCTTCTCATGGTGGCCAGGTCAGGCTAAGAGCATTTTCACTTCTAAATCAGGAATCACCTCTGCAGACTGCCAGGAAAGTCAGCAAGAACTTATACCTCCTTCAGCAAGAAGGAGCTGTGTCTGAAATTACATCCCCCCTAGGCAACACCACATGTGTTCCTGTCCCCAGTATCTGGAATGAAGGAGCTTAGGGACAAGGACACACCATGGGACGGAACATCTAGGATTCCTTAGAGTAAGTTGTGTACTATTTGGTGTAAAGTGGATCATGGTGACACACTTTCCCCGCTCACCTGTCCTTTCTTCCCCATGCATCTTTTCTCACTCTTCTTTTTCAGCTCTTCCTCACATTCCTTGTCCTTGGGCTCACCTGGAGGAAAATGCAGGTTTCTCAGTTGCTTCTTACAATTCAGCTTTCCCCTTTCCTGCTTCTTTTCCTTTGACTTCTTTTTATCCTGGATTATGAACAAAACAAAAGCCAACGTGTTACGTTTTATGTCTTGGTGGCCCCCAAGCCTCATGCAGTTATGGAGGCAGCTGAGTCCAGCGTTTGTAATTGGTTTGTTGTCTAGTGCTCGGGTTGGTGGTGTGAGTGCTGCACCCACCCAGGAGTGGTCAGTCAGCATACAATGTAAGGACACAAGGAGGTGTGCTTTTCCCTCTCTCTTTTCCCCTTTAGCTCTTATTGTTTGTGGCTGCCATGAATGGCTGCCCCTCAGCCATTCCAGCCTGCCTTGGAGCCAGCTAAGTATGCACTGAGACCTCCAAAAACTATAAACTAAATAAACCTTTCTTGGCGTCACTTTGGGCATCAGGTATTTTGTCTCAACAAGGAGAGAAAAGTAACTAAGATACAATGTAAAGAGAAAAAAAATCACTATTGGAAAAGGTAGAAAAGGGGAAGAGTGTGAGTGGACACGTAGTCAGTCTTCCCTGGCTGGGAAGTTTACTCAGTACTACCAAAGTGAGGTGCTGTTTAGGCTCCGGTGTGTTGATGTCCTGGGTGCACAGGTGTCCAGGGTGCACAGGTGTGCAGGTGTCCTGGGGAGAAACCGCATAATGTGTTGCCTCTTATTGCATCACAAGATCACGTTTCCAGTGTCCAATTATAATAACAGCCCCAGGTTCAATCAACCACTCATGCTTAAAGTGTGAGTCAGATTCACCTTTAAAAGTATAGTGAGTTCCTACATAAATCACATTTACTTTTTGTCTCAAGAATTCAAAATTTTCTTTTTTACTTTAATAATAGTTATGCATATTACTATTCCATACTTAGCTCCATGTGTATTATTACATGTAATGGGCAATAGTATGCACAGTGAATAAATACATAATATGTTGAGCTTTATGTAAATAATGTATAAGTATATACAGTATGTAATTAAAAATTCTTATATAAATCTTGCTAAAATTCTGATGCAACTAAAAATTCATAATTCATGGATTATTATTTTAAAATTAGGGCAATTTGAAATTACAAATCTGTGATTCTGCTCATGTCATCGATTGATCCAAGATAAGCTACAGAATTCCTTTATTTTAGCAACATGAAGCTAGAACTTCCTCTCCATCCAGACCGTTAGAGCTGCAGCTGAAAAGCAGGAGAAGGCAGAGCAGAAGGTATCAAGCAGGAGAAACTTCTTTTTTAACTCGGAATTTACTTAAGGAGAAAAATGATAAAAGGTATCTGGAAACACACATGGACATACACATGAGAGAGAAAATAAATTTTAAAGTGCTATTTGAAAAATGAATTTTAATTTTAGAGCCAGGGGTGGTGGTGCACGCCTGTAATCCCAGCACTCTGGAGGCTGAGGCAGGAGGATCATTGCAAGTTTGAGACCAGTCTGGGTCACAAAGTGAGCTCAAGGCCAGTCTGAACTGCATAGAGAGACCCTGTCTCAAAAAGACAAAAAAAGAAATTTGCTGGGAATGGTGTCACACACCTGTAATTCTAGCACTCAGGAGACCGAGGCAGAGGGATACCCGGGGTTCAAGGCCAGTCTGGGATACATAGTGTATTTGAGGTCAGCCTGGTCTACTCAAATAACAGACAAAAAACATACGAGAAAGAAGAGAGAGAGAGAGACAGACAGACAGACAGACACAGACAGAGAGAAGAAAAGAGGAGAGAGAGAGAGAGAGAGAATGTGAAAGAAAAGATGGAGAAAGAAATTTCCTCAGCTACTGTTTTATCTAGTAATAGCTAATGAAAGTTAGACTTTTAACCTATCAGGCATTTTTTCTGACTGCCTCGTTGGCCTCTCTATGAAACGTGTTTGCTCTGCCCCTTTAACGGCGCTGGAGCTCTGCACGCCAGGTGAAATCAGGCAGGAACGGAGACCACACGCGCGATCACATGCAAGCGGAGCGCACGGAAGAGCTGAGCACAGCGCTCGCTTCCAAAGTCTTGGAGGAAGAGGGGCGCGGAAGAGGGGCGCGGAAAAGCCGGGCCTGGGGTACCGAGCGGCACTTAGGGCAGGAGGTTCCTTCCAGGGGCTGCCTGAAGGAGCAGCCCACAGACAGTGATGTCACACGCAATAGTTCCAAAGTCTGGAGGAAACTAGAGGAAGTTTGTTCACATAAAGAAATCATAAAGAAGACGTAAATGTTCAGCCTGGCTTAGAGATTACACAAGTGGGCACATGCATCAAAATATCACATGGTATAACACATTAATATGCATAATCTTAGTTTTTATGTATTAGCTTAAAAATTCAATTTTTACAAAATAGCTTTCATTGCAAAAATAGAAATTTTCACATATATTTTCCTCCAGAGGTCAGAGTCTCCACTATTAAAGTAGTCTATAGACACATTGATGATATTGATAGAGATTTCACTTTTTTTGTTGTTGTTGTTTTTTGAGACAGGGTCTCACTATGCAGTACAGGCTGGCCTTGAGCTCGCTTTGTAGCCCAGGCTGGTCTCCAATTTGCAACAATCCTCCTGCCTCAGCCCCCTTAGTTCTGGGATTACAGGCCTGCACCACCACGCCCGGCTAAGAGATTCCACCTTTACAATGTTTAAATATTGAGGTTGCGTTCCTATGAGTGAAGGTAACTTCCCAACAGCGAACAGTCTTGGCACTAAAAAAATGAGTAGCAGCCACCCGTCCCTCTGTCAATGATTAGACTATTATATAACAGCATTGTACCTAACAACTTTGAGTAGATAATTAGAAGTTAAAATCAAGCATTTAGGGATAACGTTCTTTATTTCAAAGGCATTTGATAGCCATAGGAAAAACAAAACCTCTGCATTTTACATATTTGTAGATCTGTAAATGAAAGCATTTTCTTCTGATGACAATTACAGTTTAACAAAGCCTTCAGGTTTCATAAGAGTAGTTAAAATGGAGATACGTGCTGATCTCCAAATCTGAACTTTGGCTGAGAAGTAAAGCGGGGTGTGGTGGTGTGTGACTATGATCTGAGCACTGTGGAAAGCTAGGGAGCAGGGTTCCAAACTGGAGCCAGCCTAGGAAATTTAGAAACGAGAGTGACACTGCCTCAAGAACAGAGCAATAAAATAAAATATAGAACTTGGAATATAACTTAGCGTGAAGGCCCTGAGCTCAATCCCCAGTACTGCACAAATTTTTTTAAAAGTTTAAAACAAAGTATAAATGATGTTGTTAATATGGGAGATTGCTACTTCTTATTTTTATTCTAAAATTATTAGATAATCATGTCAAAATTATAGAAAAGAAAGAAAGAAAAAAAGAAAGAAAGCATGCAAATGGACTTAGAGTTACCAGTAGATAGACCCATAAAACATCTGAACATCCCACCCTCCTGTGAAACAGGCCAAGGGTGTGTGTTACTTATACAGCAAGTTAATGTGTGACACCCGGCAGCACCTGAATCCCACACCTGGAGCCAGCACTCTGGTCACAGGACCTGATTTTCTGTCTGTGCTCCACCACCTGCCTATTAGGGTTGTCTCCAGCATAATTCTTAACCCATCCGAGTCCCAGTTGGCCTAGAGTATAAAAACAGCACTGACGCCGGGAGTCTATTTTAAGAAATAGACATCGTAACAGGCAAAGTACTCGGCCCTGTTTCAGATGCATTATAGACAATAGGTATGTTGTCTGTTATTGTCCTTTGACAATATTTACTTAGAATATGTGACAGCATGAATAAAATATTGGCAAAAAATCATAAGATATCTTACACAACATTACAACAGCTTGTTCTTAACCCAATGAAATGCTGGAAAAGAGTATCAAACACATATTTTAATAATAAACATCAGAGAGCCAGGCATGGTGGCACACACCTCTAATCTCAGCACTCAGGAGACTGAGGCAGGAGGATTGCCTTGAGTTTGAGCTCAGCCTGGGCTGCATACTGAGTTCAAGACCAGCCTGGGACTATGTAGTGAGACCTTTTCTCAAAGACAAACAAAAACCCCCAAATAATCATCATCATAATAATAATAATTTGAAACAGTGCCAGTCAAAAGTCAAAGTTACCAGGTTTGTTATACAAAGTGAGACACATGACATTCTCAACACATTTTTTAAAATAAATTTAGGGTTTTTCCCCATTATTTTGACAAATAGATGACTGACTTGACTTTATAGAACAACTTGGTTGAGATAGAGGTCATATGGCACAGAATTTTCCTATTTGGAGTGTGGAATTCAGAGGATTGTGTATATTTGCAGCATTGTGCAACCAGGAGTGTGATCTAATTTCCTAATATTTTTAATCATCCAAAAAGAAACTTTGTACCTATTAGCAGTGATTGACGTGATCTGGAATCTATGAATTTTCTTACAACTTTTTTTTGAATTTCTAAATGAAAGAGGCTTCGTTGTTATGACAACTGCCCAAGACCCTGGCCTCTCCTGACTTGTGTTTCCTCCCCTTCCCTTCTTGCTTCACCCACCTGCACCTGCAGTTTCGGTTAGCCCTGCCTCTGCCTTCTGCTTTTCAAAAACTCCCATCAGAAGAACTGATAATACTGACACCACAGTAGCAGAATTTTCAGTGCTCATAATTTCACTGCAGTTCCTTTGTTGATATTCTTCTGTGTCAAGTCAGCCTTGGCAAGGTATGAGAAATGAAAAGCATTCTATCCAGGTTCAAAACCACATGCATGCATTTATCAGTTGGGCTTAAAAGCACATTTATTGTCAAAACTTACAAACTGAGACTTTTAAAAAACATAGAGCAACAATATTCTGTATAGAAAAGATGAAATTTCACCATCTCCTATAAAAAGACATTAACAAGTAATAAACTCTGCTCCTCCTCAGGTTTGAATGATACTGAGGAGAAAGCCTCTGCCTTTGCCACCACTGAAACATGATACTCAACACTCATGACTTCAAGGAGGAGGGATTTATTTGGACTATGGTTACAGACCCAGGCAGAAACAGCATGGCAAAGCAAAGCTGTGCACATCTTGACCACCAGGAAGCAGAGAGCAAGGTCAGGGTCTCACTGTTTCTTGAGATGCCTTCAAACTATCTTTCTTATTGTCCTAATGCAAAGTTGTGCTTCTTTCTTTGCTTGTTTGTTTGTTTTGTGTAATGCTAAGGTTTTCAGCTACCATGCTCTCCTTTGCTCCAATTTTGCAAGAGGTTCCATTCTGACAAATCTGAAAACTTTTTAGATATGCTTTTTGTTCCTGTTTCTCACTGTAAATCTCACCCAAAGCGACAAGCAGTACCCATGCTACAGCCTAACCTTAAGGGTCTGCACTGAAATTTCCTCCACCAACAATTATAGCCTGCTGCTATTAATTTCAATCTTCTACAAAGTCTCAGGATATAAACCAAACATAGACAGATTTTCTCCCAGAGGAAAATACAGATGGTCTGGAGTCCAAATACCCCTGGAATCATTATCCTCAACCGAAATCATCTGAACTTGCACTTTACAGTCTGCATTTCTATCAGCATTCTGTTTTTCTTGGCTCCAACAAGAATCTCCTACCAAGCTCAGTTTACACATTCTGTGATTCCTCTATCTGTCATCACAAAAACTTTCCCAATCTAGCAGTCTAGTTCTAATGGTCTCTAAACCACATAATTAGGTATAGTTATGGAACAACCCCACTTCTGGTACCAAAATATGCCTTAGTCATATTCCCATTGCTCAGACACAGTAACCACCACCCATAACCTAAAGGAGGAGAGGTTTATTTTTGCTCACACTTACAGTCCATGGTCAGCTGGCTTCCAGCCAGAAATGGCATGACAGTGAAAAGCTTCTCAGTCATGGTGACCAACAAGCAAAGAGCAAAATGAGAAGCCATGAAGAGTAATATACACTTCCCAGTCACTCCTGCCTCTTCTAACCAGGCCCCATCTCCTACCAGCACATTCATCTACAGTGCCCTCATGATCTCTTTCCAAAAGCCCAACTTCTGAGTGCATGAGAGTTTTAGAGGTCAGTCTTGATCTAAACCACAACAATCTCTTAGGTAACTTTTTCCTATTTTTCATTTATAGTGTTAAACTATTTCTTAGAAAAAATGACTAACAGTCATTGTGATCCTGGGGAATTTCAGTGACAGCTTCTGTTTCATACAAACTAAGACAAAAAAGATAATCATTTTAGCTCACTGCATTCCCTAGAAAAGCAAACAAATAAGGATGGAAGAGAAAAGGTAAATTCACCAAATAAATTTATTTCTCCAACCAGATGTGATTAGTAAGAGTGCTAAAATGTCAAGCAGAAACCACTGAGACAGAGTCAGTTACTCCTAGCTCCATTTACATAGGGAGGATCCGAGCCCAGGCCACTCAGCCAGGTATCAGAAGCTCAGAAATTAGTGCACCATCTGAAATGAAATCCTGGAATGTAGGAAAGGATGAGAAATAGGGACTCTGGGTATCCTAACATCATTGGACATTCATATAGTAGGATTTAGAATCTAACCAGAAAGTGATAGACCCCAAAGTGGTCTAGAAATAAAGCAGGAGAGAATCACATAGTCCTTGAGAATATGAGAAATGTTTGTTCATCTCTATTCTTAAAGAAGCCTAAGATAATTCCCAACCAGTATATAAGAACTATTTAAAAGACAGAGAGAGAGAGAGAAAGAGAGAGACAGAGAGAGAGAGAGACAGAGAGACAGAGAGACAAGGAGAGACACAGGGAGAAAAAAAGAGAGGGGGGGGAGAGAGAGAGAGACAGAGAGAGAAGCAGCTATGACAAGCCAGCTGCATAAGACTGGACCATAATCAATCTCTAGCCTGGGGCTGTCAATAAGTGTCCGGTCTGAATAACACAGGAACCTCAGCCCACACTTGTGATTAGGACCAAACTAGGGAAGATCTTTTCCTTGGTCCTCTAGTCACTGACACAGAAGGAAGCTTGCATTACAGCTATAATGCCTAAGGCTCTAACGGACTCTGAATCTTGGCCTTTTCCCAGGATATACCCCAAGAAAGATCTTGCAAAAGAAAAAAATCTATAACATGGTATGGTGTCTCAAAACAGAAAAATGTTCTCAATGAAACAGAACATCCTTCAAAGTTGTACACTTTGTTGCTTACTGAGTAATTTTTAACCATAGTTTACTTTTTGATACTTCTGTTTTACAGAAGGTCCTTAGGTTTTTCAGTAAATGACGATGGGATAATGTACCTCTTGTTTAATATAGGACACATTATTATGAACCTAGTTAGGGCCGCAGAGGTTCAACTGCGTCATTTGCAGGGGGAACACTTAGACTACAATGGCTCTTCTTGTTCTCAGACTTGCTTTTTGACACAACGTGCCCCAAATTCAGGTTAGTGTTCACTGCTGGACCTGCTTTGTTAGGGACAGGATCAAACTTCAAGTGAGACACAGATTCTGCTTCTGAAAAACTCATCATCCCATGGGTTAATTATGCATGAAGTGAACGTTCTCCTTTTCATGTAAGGATTAAGGTACTAACCTCCAGGGCTTTGGGAAGGGTTAGCTGTAATCATTGAAACATCAGGTACCAGAGAAATTCCTTTTAGAGAACTGCTTCTGGGTTTATCATTATAAAGAAGTTAAAGTGCTTTTATATTTTAGAAGTCGTTTTGCCTTGCTCTCGTAAAACTAGATGCAAATTTTACTTGCAGTGACTCTTCAGCCCCACAAGTAGATATTGTGTCACTTAGGTTAAGAAATGCAAATATGACAACTGTCTTGGTCTACTTGGGGGAAAAAAAATCAACAAATCCCAACAATGGTGTCTATTTGTTCATTTTGTTTTGTTTTTGTTTTTTGAGACAGAGTCTCACTATAAAGCCTAGGCTGGCCTCAGATTCATAGTGATCCTCCTGCCTCTGCCTCCTGAGTTTTGGGGTTACAGGCATGTGCCACCATTCTTGACTGGTATCTGTTTTAAAAGAAAGAAATGTGCAGCAAATGTACCACAAAACTAGCTTCATATTCATACTACTCTTTGGTAGTTTGCATCAAAGAGGTAGTTTTGATGAGATGTAAAGTTCTAGAAGCACAGATATTACAACCAGCTTCCATGCTTTCCACAACAAAAATACAGGAATACCTTCTTCTGAAAATAAGGATGTCACTGTTAACCCTGTGTGATGGTAAATATCCCATCAGGACCCCTGACATGCATGCACTGTGACTGTTTTCACAGCAGGGGTCAAAGGTTTGCCCTAAAACGTCTAGCACTGTAAGGCACAGTGGTGCACAGCTACAATCCCTACACTCAGGAAGCCGAGGCAGGAGGATCGCAAGTTCAAGCCCAGCATAGGCAACTTAGTGAGACTGTCACTCAAAATAAGTAAAAAAAAAAAAAAAAAAAAAAGATCTGGGGGTGTAACTCAAGGTGGCTATTGACACTGTCATATTATAAACTTTTAGCTGCAGGAGGATGACAATGACTCAGCTGGGACTCTGTCCACAAGGAAAACAAAGGGGAAAGAAATGTCCAGATCAGAAGCATCCAGGACATTTGCCAAAGCAACATGCTGAGTTAGTCCATAGTACTCTCTGTTATTTTTGTTGTTGTGTTTATTTTGCTTTAAAATCATGTGCAACTGCACAACAGATGGGAACCTTTAAAGTAGAAGAGATCTTTTTCAGCCCACACTCATAAGTGTAATATAGAACCTGCATTTGTGTAATAGCAAAAATTCGTATCAGAAATCCATTTATAACCTATAGGATGATTCAGAACTTCCGGTTATGCTTTGGATATATGAAAGACTTCTGGGGTGGCTGCATTAAGTCCTCTGGAGACCCTCAGAAGTGAAGAGATAACTCCATTCACTACCACACGTATTGAGAAAAACCATTGCATGTGCCAGAATTAAAGTTGCTATGTTCAGTATTTTTGAATGGCAAAATCTAAACAAATTCATAAGGGAATTTTTCTGATTTTTTATTGCCTCTGCTTCACTAAGTGTGAGTTTTAACTGCCCACTTGGTAATTCAGCTGCTGATGGATGGGCCATCTGCTGACTGAGAGATTAAAATTCATACCTGTGCGAAATCACAAAAGATCACGTGCCACTAGCTTTTAATATTCTTCTTCAAAGGGCTGCAGTTTATGGGTTTGTAATACCTCAAAGGACCTGCTTTTCCAAAATAAAAAAATTAAATTGATTTCAAGTTCATGGGTCAGTGCATCCCTGGATCACTCAACCAGTGTGACGTTAATTAAGGGAATTCAGACCAAAAACAATATCCTCATGCAAAATAACTCACTTCCTAGTGTGTGAGATGTTTTCCTTCCTAAGAACTCACCCAGCAGAACTTTGTCTTGCTGTTGCTGATCCTAATCTATGCTCCAGCCCAAAGGTTAGTGTTTTAAATCTTAAAAGCTGAAGTATCTTTTACCGACAAGTCAGATGGTAATTCGGTTATACTGATCATAAACAGCTAGTGTCGAACCAGTACAGATGCAGACATGTGGTGATGAACATTCTGTAGAACCAAGACATTCTTCTTACTAGGGACTAGGTATTTAGTGCTTAGTGACACGAGCAGAAATCTCTTTCTGATTTGCTATTGATGAAACAACTTACAGTATAATCAATTACCGATGCAGGATAATTGGACAGAGCAGATTTCCCCTTCTGAAAATGGCCAGCTTAGCCACTTCCTTTTCACTGGGACAAAATACCCACAATATAAAAGGGGTGAGGTCTATTTTAACTCCATGATAAGCTGACTTGATGGCAGAAACAAGAAAAGCATCATGGCACATGTAACATGTTATTTTTTAGTACATATGACAGAGAATGAAGTTATCGCTTCAGTTCTTACAGTCTCCAGGCCACAACAGCCAGGCATTAGAGAGGGAAGACAGGAACCAGGGGCCCTTTTGAGGTCACACTGCCAGTGACTCACCTCTAACCAGGCCGCACCACCTACCAGCACCTCCAGGTACCTGATTCACTAGCAGGGAAACCTGCTGCTGAGTGAGCAACCTGGTGATCTAACGGCTCTTGGGGCCATTTTAGATCTAAAATATAACAGTGAGTCTTAAAACATGTTTCACTCTATAGATCAGCTTTAAAAATCCTCATATCATAATGAAGTGTGTGTGCCAAACTACTAATACACTCACAAAAGAAGTGTGTATTGTGCCTACTTGGTGCGTAAGCTAGCCCCAGCATTCAGGAGAGAGCAGGACGGAGGAGAGCTGAGCTCCCTTCTCTGCTTTGGAGAAGATTCAGCCTCAGACTGTGGTGAACTGCATGCCGCTCACCAGGAAGGGCGTCTCCTTTCAGGGCTTGTACAATGAAAAGACCATTTGGGGAGAAAATTAAGAGTAAACCTGTTATGATGAGAACTTCTAGGAACTTCCAGTATTCTAAACATGTGCAAAATCATGTTTCACCAATAGACCTGCATGCCGGTAACCAACACGCATGCTGCTAAGCAGGAGCAGAAACGAGGAGAAGGCTTTCATTTGTATGAATTTCCATGTGGCACACTCATCCTGCGTCTGAACCGGCATAAAAATGCTGTGCTGTTGTATACAAATGTGTTGATATAACGCATACAGGCTCAAATTATCTAAGTATTAAACAGGACTTCATTCACTAAGAAACAGTTTGTTTAAAAAGAAAAACAAAAAACCTCTTCTAGCTCCGTATAAAGCAGTTTATCTTACACAGTCTCCTACATGTCCCGGTGATGCTGTCACTCTGTGAAAAACCGCCGCCCATTATCGAAGCTGTCATTTTCTATTTGGAGCAGGAGTGCATGAATAATTTTGTACCTTTCCATTATCTGTACAATGTTTTACTCTCCCAAAATGAGGGAGAATATTAAAAGTCCTACAATCCTTCCCAGTGTGTTGCAGTAATCATCTGTATTTTTTAGAGGTAAAAATCAACATGTGACACCGTAAGTATACTTTTCGGTCACAAATTTGATTTCAGAATCCAAAGAGGAAAAAAAAAAACAACTTGTAGAGGGTTTGTTCTCTCACAGGGATGCTCTCTCTCTCTCTCTCTCTCTCTGTCTCTCTCTCTCTGTGCAGCTAAGAGCCCAGTCATTGCAGGACGAGGGTCTCCTGCTCTGCAATACCATACTTCCCTTTGTGCTCCTCAAACAGCTTCCCCAGCTCCTCCGTGGAGGTCTGGCGCAGCTCGCTGGCCTGCTGCTGGGTCGGGTGTGGAGTCCGCTGAACAGGGATTGGGCGGCCAACTGCGGAAACAGACCGCGTCACCCAGCAGGAGTCACCCCAGCCCGCGCCCCCTGACGGCTGCAGCGAGCTCTGCCGGTCGGAACCCCCAGCCTCCCCCCAGCCCTGCCCCCTCCCCTGGCTCCGTGCGCTCTCACACCCTGCCACCGGGTGACAAATGCAGCTCCGGCCTGCACAGCAGATCCTCAGCGTCCTCGTGGGTTTGACCCGGAGTCAAAGGAGCTACTGTGCGGACTCCTTCTGACAGCCACAGCCCGGCCACAGGACGCTTATTGTCACCAGCTGTGAAGTCGTCCAGTCACGGGGCTCACTCTGTTCCGCCTCTTCAAAACCTTTCTTAACAACTAACACTGCGCGTATCCTTTTTTTTTTTTTTTTTTTTTTTGGTACGAGGGATCGAACTCAGACCTCGCGCTTGCCAGGCAGGCGCTTAAGCCACTGAGCTAAATCCCCGGCCCAGCACTGCGCGTATCCTTGTAGCTAAGGATCTGAGCTGAGAAATACATATTGCAAGGGTTCCACTGTTTGTAACAGCGGGGAACTCAAAGGCATCTCTGAAAGTCTCAACAGGAAAACTATCAAATAAACCATGAAACATCCATTCAGTGGAATCTTAGGCAGTGATAGTCTTAAAGAAGAGATAGTATGAATAGACGTAGACACACTGACATAGAAAGATGTCTAAACTGGATGAGGTGGGAAAGTTAAGTTGTGAAATGAAGCACGATCCTATTTATGAAAACATTTTCCATTTCTACATGCATCGATGTTGCTGGTGCATAGAACAATATGAGCGCTGGAGAAATAAAACAACAGTTCCTCTAGAGAAACAGAGGTGGAGGAGCTTGCTTGCTTGCTTGTTTTCTGTATTGTACGAATGAGAATGAATTTGTGTTTTATGTGTGTAATTACAAACAGACTAATTAATGATAAATACGTCTGGCTACTTCCATACACATTTTGAATTTAATAAACACACCTCATTTGGCTATTTAGAAAATTCAAAGTACACACAGCTTTGGTGCTCGAACTCACGGCACCCCCTGCTGGCCTGATGTTGCTACTGACGCCAAGGGCCGAAAATGAGTAGGATGATTGGCCACCAAATGGGCAGTAAACCCCTTCTGATCTGTGATAGGCTTTAGCTCCAGGTCAATCCAAGGGGCAGAAACTAAGAAATGGAGCCAGCAGTGGAGGCGGTTTTCTCAGCCTTACCTTCCTTTACTCTATTGTACTTACAAGAATTAGATCCGTGTCAGTAGTAGGTGTCTAGCTAAGAGAAAACTTAGCAAATGGGAACAGAACAGGGGAAAAGTGGTGCCAGACGTCTGTTTGTAAGGGATCTGAGGATGGGCAGAGAAAGGAGTGTTATATACACACATCTGTGTAACACATTAATAATCTCTAACTGCTGTGTATTTCACCAGAGCCTCCAGAAAGACTTGCACAGTTTGATAGCTTGTATGGTTTTCCAGATTTTTTTCTGAGTCATGGTCTCACTATCGTAGTGTAGCTGGCTTTGAACTCACTAAGTAGCCCAGGCTGGCCTCAAACTTGCAGTGATCCTCTTGCCTCAACCTCCTGAATGCTGGGATTTCAGGCATGTGCCACCACGCCAAGCTGCTTGTATGATACCTGATCCTGATGTTTTAATCTCATTGGATTAAGAGGCATCTAGCATGTAAGGAAAGCACACCGCTGGGAGGCCGTGGGTACTACACATGGCCCCTCACCCATTCATCTCTGGCTTCTTCGCCTGCTTTGCGTCCCAGCAGCCGTGAACTAGGCAGCTCTCCTTGGCCATGCCTTTCTACTACGATGTTGCTGCTTAGTCAGCCTATCACGGATCAAAACCATGAGCAAATTAAACTTTTTATCCTTTAACTTGTAGGTATCAGCCATTGTGTCTCAGTGGCAGGAAGCCTGACTAATATTCCTTGGATGTCAAATGTATGCACATTAGATAGCACTCCTTTTTAATTCAGCGTAAGTACCAGAAACATAACCATCTCATTATCAGCTGTGGTTGGAAATATGGACTAAGAGAGGCTCAGGCGGTGACGGGGTGGAGACAAGAGCTGATGTGGGGTAAGGAGCAGCAGGCTAGCCTGGGACTACCCTTAGCCCATCCGCAAGTACAAGAACCAAGCACTTACAAGGAATCAAAGAATAAAAGTGAGAGACCTCAAAGCTTCCTCCTATCTCTGAGTTTTGAGGAAAAAATTAGAAATCCACAAGCAAATCTACTGGCAAATCTATAATGCTATGGAAATAATTCTGACTTTCTTAGTGAAACTACCCAATGGCAGAGCTCAGCAACAATTCAGTGTGGGGCTGGGGACAAACAAAGAAACACGGTGTTCTAAGATGAGGCTCCTATGTGTTTTTGTTTGTTGCCGGGGTTGTGTATTGAACCCACAACCTTGTGCATGCTAAATGCTCTTCCACTAGGCTGTATCCCCTGCACCTCAGTTTATTTTAATTAGGATTTAGATATCTGAATTCCTGAGTCTTCTTTCTTAGGAGCTATTTTCTAAATAATTTCAGTCTTGTTATTGTCTTACTGATAGTTTTGATTTTATATTTCAGATGGGTGTCCCAGAGAGCTCAAACACGCCCACAGGCAGTGAATGAGGCATGCTACTCTCCCCTTTCAAATGAAATGTAGGGGTGGGCTCTGAGCAGATGGCACCGCAATGAGGACACTAGGACATCCATGCCTTCTTTGTCACACGGTCTCAGAAGGCACCTTTGCTTTCTGCCGACTTGAGGGCAGGGGAAGGCATGGCACATCGTGGCATTGGCTGTGAGGGTCTCTGTGTTGCTTCAAATCCCAGCTGATAGGGCCCCACCCGGGATTTACCTAGTCATCATGGTGATGGTGCAATGCTAAATCATCATGGTGCTTAGCGCCCTCTTCCCAGAAGCTCCAGTAGCTTCTTCCTCTCAAAACTCTTTGCCAAAGCTCATGCATGTGAAGATTTACCCAATCCCCTGCACCCTCACACAATAAATTAGCTTACATCAGTCCCCAAAACCCTTCCCCCATCAGAGCCCATATAAGATAAAACCCGCCCTTTTTCTGCAGAGAACCACCACAGCCGTGTTTGTGGTGACTCCCTCTGTGCCCCCATTAAACTCTTTGTTCTCTAGTTGCCTCCTCTCTTTCAACATTCTGCGCAGCTGTAGATTGAGTACAAAGTTTTCAACTCAATCACCAGCCCCCTTGCAATTTAGCCCTAACCATTGAGGCCCAAGCCTATTTCCTGGGGCCTCAGCACATCAAGAACCTGGTGTATTGCACATTTTTATTACTGTCTAGCTCTTACAAACTCTACCAAATGAAACTCTATCAAATGAAACTCTATCAAATGAAAAGATTCACCTAGAACTGTTCTGAACTGAGTCATCACAAATTGGGATATTCTGAAAAGGGTCCTGCAGACCTTAAAAGACCCAAAATCTCTCTATCCACAAAAATAAAACTTATTACTACTAACCACTCACCACAGCTGTGTGCAAATTCTGCAAAATTTCTTTTTATACCGAAAAGGAAAGAAAAAAACCTCAGCTACATTAGGCTGCTCTTGGAAATAGAACCTCCTTACCCTGGAAAAACCAAACTACTTGTGGTAGAATCAGCAATCATAGCTTTTCTTTATGTCTCATTGCTTCATACAACTGTTTCAGTTTCTAGTTTCATCCAACTAGTCAAGATTATTTACACAAAAACAAAACAACAATAATGATTATTTATGCATTTGTGGCCAAACTTTTTTTCTTTCCATTTTATTTTTCCTTTTTCCCCATCACCTTGTTCTCCTTCCTATTTGAACATGTTATTCCTACTTCCCAATATCCATCTGCCACTATACTCTTTATTTACCCTTTGAGTTTCTCACACAAGGGAAACAAAGAAATATTTAAATTTGTGAGTTTCATTTATTTCACTTAATTTATGACCTTGAGGGTCATGTATTTGCCTACAAATGACTTGAGTTTATCCTTCTTTATGGCAGAATAGTACTTCATTATATACAAATGCCACATTTTCTTTATTCATTCAACTTCTGATGGTTATCTGGGCTGTTTCCAAGTGTTAGCTATTGTAAATTCTGCTATAAATATGGATATGCATATATAACTTGTATGATGCTTTTAACTCTTTCAGGAAGATACCTAGAAGGGGAACAGCTGGATCAAACAGAAACTCTAGCTTTAGCTTTTTTGAAAAAAAA
The DNA here is from genome assembly GCA_004027295.1 of Dolichotis patagonum. Lineage (NCBI taxonomy): Eukaryota > Metazoa > Chordata > Mammalia > Rodentia > Caviidae > Dolichotis > Dolichotis patagonum. The sequence continues at coordinate 19,239 of PVJX010016648.1, read as the reverse complement.
TCTTACTGATTTCCATAGTGGTTGTACCAGCTTACACTCCTACCAGCAATAGAGAAGGGTTTCTTTTTCCTATAGCTCCGACAATATTTGTTATTGATTGATTTCTTGATAATAGCCATTCTTTTTGGGGAGAGATGGCACCTCAGTGTTATTTTAATTTGCATTTCTTGAATGACTCATATTGTTAAGCACTTTTCTATATATTTATTTGCCATTTGTAATTCTTCATCTGAGAAATGTCTATTCATTTCAGATGCCCATTTTTGGACTGGATCTTTAAATCTGGGGGATCTGATTCTTTTTGTTCTTTATATATTCTAGATACTAGTCCTTTGTCTGCAGAGTAGTTGGTAAAAATTTTTTCTCATTCTGTGGGTTATCTCTTCACTCTGTTGGTAGTTTCTCTTGCTGTGTAAAAGCATTTTGATAAGATATGATCCCAGCTGTTGATACTTTGTAATATTTCCTATGTGATTAGGATTTTGTTCACAAAACTTTTGCCTACACCATTGTCTTCAACAGTTCTACTTAGTCCATCTTCTAGCATATTTAGTGTTTCTGTTTTAATATTTAGATCTTTGATCCATTTTGCTTTTGATCACATGAAGAAAGATAAGGGCTGAAGTTAAACTTTCAGTGTGTGGAAAATCAGTTTTTCCGGCACCACTTATTAAAAAGGCTATCATTCTTTTTGTGCAGGTGTTTGAACCCTTTGCCAAAAATAATGTAGCTGAGTGTGCCCAGAGTTGTTTCTGCAGCTTCTATTCCTTTCTACTGACCTCAGGTCTATTTTCTTTTTGCCAGTACCATGATATTTTTAACCAATGTAGCTTTTCAGTACAACTTCAAGTCAGGAATTGTGATGTCCCCTGCCTTGTCTTTGTTGTCCTGTATTTCTTATGCTATTTTAGATTTCTTCTGGTTCCAATGAATTTTAGGATCATTTGCTCTAGTTCTGTGATGTATGCTATTGGTATTTTGATTGGTACTGCATTAAACTTGTATAACAATTTTAGAAGTATAGCCATTTTCATTATATTGGTTCTGTCTATCCAAGAACTCAGGATATCTTTCCATTTTCTGATATCCTCTTTGGTCTCTTTTTTCAGAAAACTGAAGTTTTCAATGTATAGGTCTTTCACTTCCTTCATTAGATTGATTCCTACATATCTCATTTTTTTTCTTGGTGCTATTGTAAGACGTGTGCTTTCCCTAATGGCCCTCTGAGAGTGTTTGTTATCTGTGTACAGGAGTGCTATTGATTCTTGGGTGCTGACTTTGTATCCAGATATGTTACTGAATTTGGTTATTAAATCTAGAAGTCTTTTGGTGGAGGTTTTAGGGTCTTCTATGTATAGTACCTTGTCTTCTACAAATTATGGTAATTTTCTTCTTTTTTATCCTTATTCTTTTTATTTCTTTCTTTTGTCTAATTGCTCTGGCTGATGTTTCCAGAACTATATCAAATAAGAGTAGTGATAGCGGAAGCCCTTGTCTTCTTCCTAATTCTAGAGTACAAGCTTTTAGTTTTTGCCCATTTAGTATGATGTTGTTGGCTGTTGGTTTGTCATAGATGGCTTTTATCCCATCAGGATAAAGACTATTTCAATTTTCTGTTGGCTTTTTTAAAATCATGAATGAGTGTCAGACTTTATCAAACACTTTCTCTGCATCTATTGAGATGATCATATGGTTTTTGTTCTTGCTTCTGTTAATGTGGTATACGACATATATTGGTTGGCATCTACTGAGCCATCCTTGTCCCCCTGGGATGAATCTTGTTTGATCATGGAGTGTAATCTTGATGATTTGCTGCATTCTGTTTACCCATATCTTATGACACTTTCTGTCTCTGTATTCATTAGGGAGAGTGGCCTGTAGTTCTACCTTTTAGTTGGATTCTGGCTTCCAAGAATGACTTTGGGAATGTATCTTCCTTTCAATTTCATTAGATAAGTTGAGCAGCAGTGGAATTAGATCTTCTCTAAAGTCCTTGTAAGATTCAGCAGTGAATCCATCAGTGCCTGAACTTTTCTTTTCTGGTAGTTTTACATTATATTTTCAGTTTCATTGACTGATATTGGTTAACTTAGAATTTTTATATCATCTTGATTCAGCTTTGGTAATTCACGTGTATCTAGGAATCGGTCCATTTCCTTTGTTTCCACCTTATTAGAGAGCAGCTTCTCAAAGTAATTAGCGCTGATCTTCTGGATTTGTACAGGGTCTGTTGTGATTTTACCCTTTTCATTCCTAATTGCTTGGATTTCATTCTTTACTTTTTTTATAAGACTGGCTAGGGGTTTGACAATTTTATTTAATATTTCAAAGAACCAACTCTTCAATTCATTGATTCTTAGGTTTAATTGATTATCTGTTAACCAATTAGTTACTTTTCAGGAGGGACACAAACTATATCAGATATCAAACCACTTTATTTAAAAAGCTTAACCAGGTGATAACAGTCATCAATTAACAGAATACACTCTGCTTTTTGCAATTACAACTCATTTCATGTAAGCATATGTTATGTCTAAGTATCAGTTGCAAACTCATGCCTCATAATATTCTTTCTAACACTCAAAAAAACTACAGTAGTACAAAAATGACTAATGAGTATTTTGACAAAGAAATGTACCAGTTTGATCCTGAAAACTAGTTACCACCATTAATTTATCTCAGAGTCCTAATGTACTAACCTACAGGTAGCAAACCTTCCATCTGAGTGAAAACAGCCTTTGCAGATAATACCGTGGGCCTACATGTGACATCAAATGCTTATAGAAACTGAAAGTCAAAAATTTAGTTTCAGTGGAGAAACAGATCTAATAAATATCTCACTATATTTGAATTTTATCCATGGGGAAAACATGAGTTTTCACACAAAGTGTATGGTGTAGGTTAACTATGCCACGGCTCAGCACTCCCTCTTTTCCGCTCTCCACTGTCCTTCCAGCCTGAAGGGCTAGGTGTTTTACTCCTGCACGTTAATTAATCAACTATTTAATTTAGAGACAAAGTCTCACTGTGTTACCCAGGCCGATCGCAAATTCCTGGGCTCCAACGGTCTTCCCACCTCAGCTTCAGGTGGCCGGGATGACACACATGCGCTACGATGTGCAGCTCTGCCGTTAGTTTAGATCTGCTGTTTCCTCGCTCATCTCAATTCTCCCCAAAGTGAAACTTCTACAGATAAAATCAGTCAGTCCTAGAATGCATATAAACCTAGGTAGTCACACAAAAGGGCTTTTGCTATAGAAAACTAATGCCTATGTGAACCCAGTCTGATGAAGATATCTATGATACAGAACTTTTTAATAGACTGTGATGTAACCTGTCCATCAAACAACCGCTGTGATACAATTGACTGGCAACAGATTCATTGCAGAGTATGAGCAACTTTATTTTGGAAACTGGATTCCACCTGTGGTTCAGTAGTGGTGTTTCTGAAAGTAATTAATTCCCACTCAAATTGAAAGTGCGGCCTTTTCATAAATAAAATGCATACTGTAAACTAAAGCTCAAAAAACTTCTACACATTATTTATCTAGGAAATCCTTACCAAAGCCAATTCTCTTGCCATCAGCCCATTGTTCAGGAAAAGTGCTCCCAGCAAGATAAGAGTTCTATTCCCTGCATGTACGTACCGACAGTGTGGATAGACTTCCGATGGGGCATTAGCCCAAACATGTACTGAAAAATTCCTTTGCCATAAAACAGCAGCAAAGTGATAGTCATGATCCTCTGCAGTCTGTTTTGTGCAGTTTGAAGCCAGGAGCCTTCAGGATTCTGGATTTGCTTATACAGATCATTCTCATCAAAAGAAAACACGGGGACCAAGTAGGCACTGTGAAGAACAAAAGGCAAAGAAAGGACTGAAATAATTTATTTCATCCAGCTGTCTTTTGTGACAAAAAGCTAAAAATTTCTTAAGGAGCTCACGCTTCCCCATATTATCTTGCTAGTTTCCTGTCTGAAACAATGAACACAGCATTATACTTCATATCCTTTAGGGAGGTACTGCCCCCAAGCCAGCTGTTGGTGGCATTTTATCCTATAGAAAAATCAAGGTTCCAAGCTGGCCTGGTGACACATGACTGTCACGCTGGGAGGCTGAGGTAGAGAGATCTTAGCCAGGCTCAAAATAAACAAACAACAAACAAGGAAAGAAAAGTAAAAACAGAAAAATGAGTTGGAGAAGGTCTTGGGTTCAAGTCCCAGGAAGCTTCTCCTTCATCAGCTTTGTTCATCTGTTCATTCCACTGGAAACTGACATGGTATGCATAAAAGTCAGTTTTGTGATTCTTGTTAATGTGGCCTCTATCTACCATGGTGGGAAGTTCATACTCCACTTCCTGAGAATACCAGTGCCTGCTTTTATTTATTCATCCACTTATTGATTTAATTTTTGACACAGAATCTCACAGTGTGGTCCTGGTTGGTCTTGAATTTGTGATACTCCTGCCTCAGACTTCCAAGTGCTGGGGTTTCAGGTGTTCCCTACCATGCATGGCTTTTATTTTAAGATCAACTTGGACAGGGTCTTTAAGGGATAGAAAAATTACTTGCCTTCTTTGTATTTATTGAATAATGTCTTAGTCTTCCTGACCCAGTTCCCCTAAGGAAATAAAAGATTTACCCATGGGTCAAAGCCATTGTCACAAATCCTTTCCGCTGCCAGATGAACACTGTGAAATTCCCCAGATGGGTATCCAGTGATTCTTTGGCCCCTCCAAGCATGATGACGGAAATGTTTCCGCCTCCCTTCTTGCTCAACATGTAGGACAAAGATTTCTTGGAAACTGACAGCACACCTTAGTGAATAAAACAGAAACTGTAACGAGACCCCTCCCTTTTCATCAATCACCATTTTCCACAGTATTCTATGGCAACAGTGAACATTTACCAAAATTTCCCACACGGTTTAGCTTTGGAGCTCTGTGCAAGTCTGTGATTTTATCACAGCCAAATCTTTGGTAACATTAATTCTGTTAATAAGATCTAGAGTTTTAAGAAGGTCATGGGTTTGGTCTTTAAAATATCACCTGATCCTTCCAAGGGCTGCCACTGGTTTGGGTAGATTGTGTACTGCGTAGCTCTACAGGATCCCACTTAGTTTACATTCTGCATGCAGAGTGTTCCCCTGCACTGTTTGCACAGATATTCGAGGCAGCCTTGGTGGATCTTGGTGCACTATTAAAAAGTACTGTGTATCCTCCAACAGACCACGGTGCCTCTTGTGCACGTACAATGCCCCCCTTCTCAATATCTGTATGGATTCTTACTTTCTAAACCAGCATTTCTAATACAAATGATTTTAAAAATTTGGTCATTTAATCAGTAATGTAGACCACCTGCCAGATCCTGACATGTTTTGGAAACTGAGTTTAGCAAATAGTTAAGAAAGTTACATCACGTTCAGTCTATGTATCAGGATTTCCCATGCAAAAATTACTTAAGATTCCTTTTCAGATTTTAACTCCAGGATGGAGTTGAAAGAAAACCGCGAAGTATAAAGAGGAAAAGACAAACCAAACCCACTGTGACCCACATTTCAGAGATAATCGCTTTTTAATGGTCTCTGTTTCCTTCCGTCCTGAGTTTTATCCGTTTTAAAGTCATAACAGAGTATGTTAGACTTTGTAAAGACTTAGCACACCTCGATTGGTACAGCAACTGATGTGTTCATTTTACTCTTCGCTCCTTGCATTGGGGGATTGCAGAATCATGACAGGGTTCTGAACGACCAGTTTCTCAAAAGAGGGAAAGAGCGATGGGTTACAGGGTAAAGAACCTGAGCCTTCCTGGGCAGGCCTTAACCTTACCCAAGTCCGTGGTCCATTTTCCTTCATGTGAGCTCAGTGGACATCCTGGTGTCTCTCCCACTGCCGAGGGGGCCTCCTGGATTTCCAGTGCCTCTGGTCAGTTCCCTTGACAAGCTCTGTGTCAGCATGCCACCATCAAAGCCACTGCCCTAGACTGACCCGCTCTCTTGTTCACCAGAGTGGGCCATCCCATCACCACAGTTTTTAGGCTCATGCCCTCCAACCCCTCTGCCAGCCGCTGCCTGAATGATCTTTCTAACATACAAAATCCCATCGGGTCCTTTCTGCACAATCCCTCACCAGTTCCCTGTGGCTTATCTATGGGATTATGTCTAAAGTCCTCTGCATGCATGCAAAGCTGTTGTGCTCAGATCCCTGTGACCTGCACAGCCTTAATGGCAGACAGAGAGGAATGTGAACCTAGACACACACACACACACACACACACACACACACATACACACATGCAGTCTGCTCTGGCTGACTCCTGGTGAGTGCTGGTTTCTGGGAGGAATGTTGAAAACTCTCTACTTAGAGACAAGAACAGCCCAAGCCTCCACTGGCTACAAGTTTGGATACTCTTGTTTAGCATTTAAGACACTAAAAGTTTGAGGTAAAGGGAAACATTTCATGATATCATAAACCATTGACAGCAGACAGGTTTCATCTTAAGGCCAACTCTAGTGGTAATTGCTGCAGGCATTGTTTGGAGAGGACTCTGAGATCAACTGCTTATGTCTGACCCTGCCATGGACAGAGGTGTATCTGTGTCTCATGCCATGAAGTTGCCACACCTGTTCTCAATTATACTACTCAAATTTACCTATGGCTGTATTTTGAACCAACAAATAATATAAGGTAAATATAATTCTGTGATTTCAAAAAAAATTTTTAAATATTTTTCTTTAATTTTCTCTCTTTTCTAGCACTTTAACCCAATGTCTGCAAAACAAGGAGAAAAGAGATGTTTTTCTCATTGGCAGTTGGGAGGGTAGTCGGTTCGCCCTCTAGAGGCCAGATGCCACATTACTAAGCAATAATTTGGGGTCCGAGCAGATGTGAGAATTTCAGTTACTTGGGGTGGAAGCAGGAGTGTAGTGTGCCCTCTAGTGGTGACTTTATATCACCCTGGACAAAGCTGATTCTTGGGCTCAGAACCAGAGCTAGAACCAGAACCAGAATCTTAAAACTTAGCCAAGGGCTCTGATGTATTGATGCTTAATGATTTTCTATTAGCTATATAATGACAATAGTGTTTTGAGAAATTAAAAAGAAGTAATGAAAATGTGGAAGATCATACAAAATTGTTTCCCTAAATATACCACTTGACTCTGATACTATAATTTTTCATTTTTCATTATACACAGGAAGGAGAATACACAATATCCACTAACATACAACTTTAAACATCACTGTAGTTCATGTTTAGTCAGTAATTCGATCCAGTTGAAACTCAAAAAATTGAGCCCCTTAAGTTGAATGACAGCTAGCAACACAGGCTTTGGCTTCTTCATACATTTATAAGTCTCTTTATAACACTTCAGATTAATTTCATCCTCAGAATTGGTAGTCACAGTTTTGCAATTCAGAGAGTATTCCACTGATTCAGAGTAATAGAGTAAAATTAAAATGTTCTCTCTTTCTCTCTCTCTCTCTCTCTCTCTCTCTCTCTCTCTCTCTCTCTCTGCCAGATAGAGCCCAATGGCTTGCACATTCTAGGCAAGCAAGCACTCTGCCCCTGAGCTACACCACCATCCCCAGTAATTTCAGTCATATTTGGTATCGGAGGACAAAGACAGCAGCTAAGTATGTATAGTTTATGTCACTGTTATTACTTCAAGGCACAATGGGGGACATTTTTCATTTTGAATACATAAGTATGCAAAATGACTCTCAGAAGGAGTGATTTATCACCTTTTAAAAAATTTTATTTAAAGAGAAAAATAAAAACTGAACAAAACAGAATAAAGGGTAGCAACAATACAGAATTCCAAGGAAAAAAGGAAAAGAAGCAAAAAAAAAAAACCCTCTAAGAAATCATTACTTGTCAAATTACATACTGACATCTTGGAAATAGTTGTTCAAATTAAAACATGCAAAATAGACATTCAAACAGTGAGACTGTTAACAGTTGTTATGGATTGAGAACTGGTGCTCAACTAACGCCAGCTGGATTACATCTCCATGCTGCTGAGCATAGATGTTTCACCTGAGGAAAGTTGCCAGCATAAATGGAGACGTGGAGAGAGAGCGCTGAGAACGTTAAGGCATTATGGCGTTGAGACGTTGAGGTGTCGTGGGTTCTCCTACATGCTGCTGTTTGAGCCGTTGGTTCTCTTGGAGAAGCTCTGGTCCTCACACCAAGCATTGCTTCCTGGCTCCAGAGGGGAAGACATGTGCCACTTGGTCTCCAGGATGAACTCATCATGCTGGCTTCCTGGCATGTACTACACTATGCTTGTTGTTGGAGGAGCTCAGGGCCTCCGTGTCACTGAGGATGGCTGTGGTGCTTTTCAGGACAGCTCTGGTGTTTGTTGTGAGTGTGACTTCTCGGCTCCAGTGTAGAACCCTGAACCTATTAGCACAGCTCCTTCACCCCTCTGGCATAGACTTCCTAGTTTCCACCGCTGACCTTTGGGCCTTCCTGCCATGGATCTGTAAAAGAGACTGGCATGAGTCCTTCTTGTGGGCTCCAGACCTCCAGTTGGACTTGTGGGAGGCATTGTCATGAGCTCTGGGTCTTTATCTGGACTCACCTGGGACATTGCTATGGGATTTAGGCCTTTGGCTAAATACTCTATGTCTTTGGTGTTGTGAATAGATTTCCTGCATCTTCTTATGTTAACACTGGGTGACCATCATAAAAATAATATTATAAATTCCATGTCCTAATTTTAATTGTTCTCTGTATAACCCCTGACTACAACAACAGTTCTGTTCCACAATCTGACAAAAACAGCAATATGGTCATCCATCAAACATACATGCAATTATATCAAAAGGGTAAAATTAAACACAACAAAACAGAACAAAGTGGATCACAAGAAAGCAATGTAAGAGACATAAATTTCAAAGCTAGACAATCGGAGATATTCACTCTCTTATTGTATTGACTCTTGTTTTCTTCCCAATAGTTGTCCATATTGTCACATACAGGGAATTCACATGAAACAACATAGTATGGAACTGATCTGAACAGGACGAGGAGGGTGTTTCAGGTCTTCAAGACCAAACAATAGGGAAGCCAAGAATGGCTGTCATAGTGTCTCTCATTCTCTTCAAAACAGCTGTCCATACCTTCATGTGTGTTGAACTTAAACAAAACAAAACAAGCTAAAATCACTTTGAACAAAGAATGATAGTATTGTTGGATTACATATCGTGACATTATGGAATCAGCACTGGGTACTGTAGTGTCTCTTTTTCTTCAAAGTAATTGTTCATTTCAACATGCATTATATAGTTGGTTCTCGTAAACTGTTTATAAGCTATACACATGCATGAGTCTCTACATGTGTATCTATCCTTTCTGTATTAGAGGGAAAAACAAAACAAAGCAGGACAAAACAAAACAATTCCCAGAAAAGCATGAAGCAAAAAGTCATATAAAACCACAATACAAGGTGATCTACAATGGTTACCATGATGTCTCAGCAGTGTTTAACAACATTAATAAAAACGAAGCATTAAAGATATTATAAGACTTCAAAAGCAAGCAATAATCAAACCAGAGTGGGTATCTTAGTGAATCTTGTCATCTTCAGTATAGTTGCCTATACTCTTAGACTTGATGCTATCAATCATAACAGATTTGAATAAAATTAGTCAATACAAAATAGCAATCTAACAAACCAGATTCAAATAAGATCAGTCATAATAAGACAGTATAAGTTATATATGGCTTCAGATTAAGTTGATAGTAAATTAAGGATGATTACCATAATATGTCCTCTTATTTTGGGGATAGCTGACCATGTCCTCTAGTCTAGTGTAAGTAGACAAACTGGAACAGCATGTAATTCACCCAAGCAGAGTGATGAGAATAATGTAGATTTTAAATCTTGTTACCCTATTAACAATATCCTCTGCCTTCCTTTTTTAGACAGTTCCTCCCCTTTCACTCCCATAGGGTGTACTGTTTTTTTAGGGTCCCATTGCTTCCCTATACAGAGCATCTCAATGGACCCTATCTCCTGATCTACTCTGCCTGTGTTTCTCTCTGTTAGTATTTCAAGGCCCTCTATTCTAGAGATTACAGCCAATCTTCTCTGCCTCATTTCTGCTATTCTATTTTTCTGTCATTGGTTGTCTATTTTTCTCTTCCACTCCACTGTCTGCCCCATTCACTGAGGCCTCTCTGCCACTGTTCCTGAAATGCTCGTATTCTTTTTCTCTTTCTCTAAAATGTCCTTCAGTATTTTTTGTAGGGTTGGATTGGTGGTCACAAATTCTCCCAGTTCCTCTTTGTCATGGAAGCATCTTGCTTCTCCATTAATTTCTAGAGAGAGTTTTGCAGGATGCATCCATCTGGGCTGGAGGTTGTTCTCCTTCAGGGCTTGAATTACATCACTCCAAGCTCTTCTTGACTTGATGGTGTGTGTCGAGAAGTCTGCTATGATTTTGATGGGTTTTCCTTTATAGGTGATCTGTTTCTTTTCTCTGATGGTTTTTAATATTCTGTTCTTATATTGAATTTCTGGGATCTTGATTATTATGTGTCTGGGTGTAGCTCTGTTTTGGTTGTAGGTGGCAGGAGTTCTGCATGCTTCGTACACCTGCATATCATTTCCTTTTTCTATGTTTGGGAAGTTTTCCTTAATAATTTCTGTGAATAGCCTTTGCAATTCTTCTGTTTTGAATCCTGCTTCTTCACTCACATGCTTTATTCTTAAGTTATAGATTCTCTTGTCGTCCTCTAGCCTTCTAATTGTTACTGCCTGCTCCCTTGTTATTTTTAAGAGATCTTCCCTTTCATGATCACACATTGCAAGCCTATGTTCAATTTTTGATAGCCTATATTTAGTTTCTTTCAAGCAGTTTTTCCAACTTTCTATGGAATCTTTAGTTTCCTGGTAATCTCTTTGAATCTGCTTCATGAATTCTAGGTTTGCTTTATATTCTTTATTGAATGTTTCTCTCCTTTTGTGTTCCCCCACTCTTCTGTCTGTGTCTTCTTGAGAGATTCCCAGCCTTTCTTTTATTAATCCACTTATCTCTTGTTTAACTTGAATTAATATTTCAGTTTTGATCTCATTTACAAGGTCCTGAAGATATCTCTTTATGTCCACTAATACTGTGTTTGATGTTGCATGTTTGCTGCCCTCAAATCTCTTTTATATTTATCTCTCCTGGATCAATGTTTTCAGGGTTGGGGGCTGGGGGCTTTTTCTGATTTCTCCCTCCCGTCATGTTTTTGATTGCTTCCATACAAGTGTATACTGTAATTCCCAGCCCCTTTTCTTGTTGGTTAGTGTTCTTCTGGAGCATGCAAGCTAGGGGCTTCTGCCCTCTGCAGTCTGCTATCAGAGAGTGAAGTGCAAGCAAGGGCAGTATATGCTAGCTCCTCCCCTCCAGGCCAGTCAACCTTTGCGGGCCTTCACTGCATCAGTGTGCACCGCGCTCAGGGAATTAGTTGATTTGTGATGACCCACTGGGTCCCAGCCCAGTCCAAGCAGATCCCACCAATCCGCTCTGCAAGGGGAGCAACCAACTGAAGCTGCTTCCTTACACAATTAGGACTTTCCTGCCCAACTCCAATATGTTGTCTAGTTGATTGCTGCTTTCCCGTGGGAGGGTCTTATTCCCACCACTCACCGAGTGTTGATGCTGGTCCCTGAGAACTGCTGGGCTTCCCAACCTCTGACAGCGCAGCTGCAGTGCGAATTCACGGTGCCTCTGGGTGGGTCGCGTGCAGGGCCGTTCAGTTCCATGCTCGGGCTGCTCAAGCCAGTCATATTGACACGAGTTTGGTCGCTTAAGTTGATCTCGGGCACGAATTCAGGCAGCTCAGAGAGAGTGCCATGCTCGCCGATCTTAGCTTCTCTAATGGTAGCCCCAGCACCTCATATTTGAGCAGTTTCTTCCTGGGTTGAGAGAATCCATCTCCCTCTGTTTGGGTCTCTCCAGGGTGTTCTATTCTGGCATTTGAGCTGTCTCTCTCAGAGAGGCTCCATATCCTGCTACCTCTATGTCCACCATCTTTCCGGTCCTCTATCACCTTTTCAGAACTAAAATTGTCTTTTTTCTGCCTCTAGACATTCAAAATGCATTCATTAATTTATCCTTCCATTACATTACTACTTCCTGACATTAGACACTGGGATAGAAGATGAAAAAGGACACAGTCTATGCATCCCGGCACCATGTAGAGAAGGTGAGGGGCATCCACAGAGCACACGAAGTGCCAGGTTGGAAGGCGGACAGAGGGTTTTACTCAGAAGACATGTAACTCATGGGGACTTTCTGTGTGCTCCTGCCACCCTGTCATGCTGCAGAAACAGTGCCCTGCCGGCACTTACCCAAACTGGTCATATATTCTCAAAGGAAATGGAAACAGAAACCAACACGAAGTCCCATGAAAATACGAAGGTAAACCAGGAAACAGCTTCTTGAAGTCTGAGTATTCTGAACAAAAATTTCCAGCACTTCCAAATGAAAATATCCCATGGGGGTGAGCCCCAAATATATAGTTGTGACTGGGATCCGAATCATGAGTTTTGATGAGCTGTGTCATGCGTTCATAGGGAAATCAAAAAAATAAAACATCCCCTTATTAGTTTCAGTGAAAACAAAAGGGCACATGATTAGTTCTTACATCAAGAGGACATGGAGAACACTATGTTTTAGTTCCCTGGGTTGGGTCTATCTGTGAATATCTACACTGTGCTCTGAGCCTGAATCCCTTCACAAACAGCCTTCCGGATTCTGGTGACTGAGCTGAAAGCTCATTTATTAATGTAGGTCAAAGTGCAGGCTTTCTTCCTGCTGTGGTTTCAATGTGCCCTCCAAAGAGCATGTATGGGAAACTCAATCCCAAATGCACCCAATGCACAGTGTTGAGAAGTGGTGCTTATGACAGATGATTAAGCCATGAGGGTTAAGCAAAGAAAGAAACACAACGGTTTTGGGAATTGGTTCTTCTAGAAGGACAAGTTTGGCCCCCTTCCATTCTTGCTTACACTGTCTCACTTTTCTGCATCTGCCATAGAATAAGTTGGCAACAGGGCCCTTGGCAGAGGTTGGCATGTTGATACTGGACCTTTATTTTGGGACGAAAGAAATTTATTTTCTCTATAGTGTACACAGTCTCCGTTATAGGGGCACAGAATGAACTTAGACACTCCCTTTGAAAAGGAAAATACTTTTGATGTATGTCATGAAACAACTTTCCACTCTTCTCCCAACTCAGAACAACACTGTAGAAAATAAGTCTACTCACATGAATTGCAGAATAGCCCCTCAACTGTCTCTATAATGTCCAGCTTCTGACCAGTTGGATCTCCTGCCTCCTTTCTCTGCAGTCCACCAATCAAAGTAGAGCCATATAAAATAAGAGAGGTTAAGGAACCAAAAGTTGTGTACAATCACTTATCACCATGATGCCAGTCCTCACTTGAGCTGTGAGAAAAAGAAAAGCTTCATGGAATCAGGGTCAGTAAATGTCATGGTACAGGGATTTAACACGTAAAGGTCTGTTTATCTGAAACTTTGTTCAGGTAAGGTAATGTGGCAAGACAGTCATGGTACATTGTTATTGAGCATTCGTGTGATGTTTATTATATGCTAAGCATTATGTTTCCGCTTTCTTTTTTTTGTATATATATTTGTACTTTCTGTCTGGATATTTTTATTTATTCTTCATAGCCACAGCACCAATAAAGGAGCCATAGTATTCTAAACACTCCTTTTACAGAACAGAAAATAGAAAGTTAGAAAGGTAAGATGAGTTACCAAATCATACAGCATCATACAGCGTATGATGGTGGTCTGTCTGCTAAAGTCAAGGTTCCCCACTCAGCCATGGACTTACACACCCCACCAACGTGAAATATGGATGGATCATCACTTGTGGAATGAATGGAAAGAACTCTATCAAGTAGGTTCAATGACATGCCTCAAATGATATGCCAGGTATCTGAGTAATAGCACCTTGATTTACTACTGAGATACAGTAGTTGCCCTTACACATTGAGGATTTGATCAATGGATACCTGAAACCACCCCTATATATATTATAATTTTTCCTATACCCACATATATATACAAGATTTAAGTCATAAATTAGGCACAGTAAGAGATTAAGAAAAACAACTAATAATAACAAAGAACAATTAATATAATATAGTATAATAGTTATTAAAAGCATCAATTGTTTTTTTCTAGAATTTTCCATTTAAAGATATTAGACCACAGCTGACTACAGGCAACTAAAACCGTGAAAACTAAAAACTGTGGATAAATGGGAGTATTGTATATAAATATATTCATACTGATGTATGTGAATGTATCTACAAAGAGACACATAAATTACTGTATATAAATATGTACCTAGTGATATATACTTGTCCATACACACACAAACATGAACAATGTGCATATATTTGGCCAATGGTGACCATTCATCATGACTGTCAACTTGACTGGATCAAGAAAGCCTAGCAGATTAGTCAAGCACACTTCTGTCTGTGGGATGTAGTCTAGAGGCAACTTCAACGTAGGCAGGTAAACAGCAAAAAGCCCCCAGTGAAGTGGAGGAGGGAGATATACCCTTCCACATCATGGCCCCAGTGCCCCGCCTCCTCCAACCAGACCCCACTCCGAACAGTCATCTACCACAGCCCAGTAATCCCAATCAGCTTCTGAAAGCCCCCACCTAAGAGCACATGAGGCTCTTGGGGGATGCACAGATATAAACCATGGCACTTCGATTGTTAGCCTGTCAGTCAGAGGCATAAACCACAACCTGGACTGCAGACTGACCTCTGGGTAGATGCAGTCTAGTGGACTGAGCCCTTAACTTGTAGGTCTAAGGTTAACTCCAGGTAAAAAGTATCAGAAGGGAATTAAAGCATGCTCACTTAGGTGTCTGAAGAGTTGAAGGAAGGATTGGTGTGGAGTGGGGAAGTGGTAGAAAGCTTACACTGTCCACAAAAATCAACGCGAAGTGGACCACAAGCCTAAATGTAAAACCTAAAACTATAAAACTCTTAGAATTTAACACAGCAAGAAAATGTAGGTGATGCTGAGTCTGTTGGTGAGGTTTAGACACAATGCCAAAGAAACAACCCATGAATCAGCTGCCACAACTACTGTGACTTCTCTACCTGTGTGAGCTTGCAGGATGTGTGCATTGATTTACTGCTGTCACCTCCCGTGTAGCTCCAGACGTTTAGCCACACTGCAAGAAAATCGGGCTTGGCAGTAAATATGTGTTGAAATGACGAAGAAGGGAAGACGATAAAGTAAAAGTTGGAAGTCCATCATGGTCTTCCAAGGATCTAGATTCCAGACACCTGGAAAACAACAGCTTAAAGAAAATAAAAGGAAGAAGAGCTCCATGAATCAGGAAAGAGCCCACAAGAAAACTGAAGAAACTGGATACTCTGAAGACAACACAGAGAAAAGAACGAAGCAGTCTGGAACACTAACCCAGCTCCTAGGATGGAGAGGAGGACCTGTCTCCACAAACACAAACACCTAGGAGAATTCTGGATGCCAAGAAGGCCCTCAGATATTACTCTGAGTAACTAAAGAGAGTATAGACATCCAAATATAACCAAACACCAAGAACACCACAAGGAGACAGATTGTAACTAAAGGAATCTCCACAGTAGACACAGAGCCTTTCTGCCCTAGCTGATCTTTCACCCACAGTACAGAAAGACTAAAAGAGAGAAATTGGGAGGGGAGAAAAGGAAAGGGAAGAGAAGAGAAGGGAAGAGAAAGGAAGGGAAGGGAAGGGAAGGGAAGGGAAGGGAAGGGAAGAGAAGGGCAGGGCAGGGCAGGGCAGGGCAGGGCAGGGAAGGAACGGAAAGGAAAGGAAAGGAAAGGAAAGGAAAGGAAAGGAAAGGAAAGGAAAGGAAAGGAAAGGAAAGGAAAGGAAAGGAAGACAACAAAGTGCCACCCCTCTGCCCCTCAAAAGCTGATCTGAAGGGCACTGAAGGAGAGAAAGTTACAGGCGAAGAACCCAAAAGCCAATGCTGAAAATATTTGAAAAGCTCAAAGAAAAAACTCACAAGAAATTTCATAATATACTTAGTATGCTTAAAGAAAATTTCATAAATATATAAAAGATTTTATTAATAAAATATTCAACAAAGTTGAAGAAGAAACAAACAACAAACTGAGTTAAGGCAATACAAAGTATGGATGATCGATGTGGTAAGGAATAGAAATTATGGAAAGAAAACAGGCAGACATGTAAGATATGGAAAACTGAGTAGAAACCATAACAAGTGGATTTGACCACTGTGAGAACAGTGTCAGAAATCAAAGGCAAGGTGGATCCAAGCTCAGTGATACCCTAAAAATGACATGGCACCACACAGGCTGAATGCAACAGTTGTTAAGTGACTCAAAAAAAAATTCAAAAGCATAGAAATATGGGAAAAATTAAGAGACAATCCAAAAGGTATAAAAAAATTTATTCCTTGAAATCATAGCACAAAATTTTCCCAATCCAGGGTAAGAATTCAATATTCAAGTATAAAAATCAAATATAACCTTGAACAGCCACGACCAGAAACAAACCTCTTTAGCACACATTGTAATCAAAATTCCAGAAATAAACAGAGAGAATACTAAAGATTTTTTTAAAGCAGCAAGTTATTTATAAAGATAAACCTATCAGAATTACAGATCTCTCAGTACAAACATTGAAGACCCAGAGCGCATGGAGCGAAGTTGTTCAAACCCTGAAAGAAAACAATCAGTCTAGACTTCCACAGCCTGAAAACTTAGCCTTCAAAATAAATGGAGAAGACATTCTATGACAAACAAATCTTAAAGAAATATATGACCAGCAAACCAGCATTCAGAAAATACCCTCGAGTATGTGCTATACAGGATCAGAGAAGCCACCAGCACCAGAGTCCAAAAGAAAGTATATACAGTATCTAATTGGGTGAGAATTCAAGCAAAAGGGGGGAAAAAACAATCCAAATCACCACTACAGTGACATCAACGCAGTGACAGGATTCAGTAAGTACCTTGCAATAATAACTTTATGCCGATGGTCTTAACTCACCAATCAAATGATACATACTGGCAGATTAGATTAAAAAGCTAACAACAATATATTGCCTTCAGGAGACACATCTCATCCAAAAGGAAGCTCACAGTGTAATGATGAAAGAATGGAAAATGATACTGTATGCAACCAAGACATGAAAGTTTTTTGTTTGTTTGCTTGTCATACCGGGGATTGAACTCACAACCTCACGTTTGCCAAGCAGGCACTTACGCCACTAAGCTAAACTCCCAGCCCAAGACATGAAGTTAAGCGGGAGTAGCTGCCTTATTTTCAGATGCAAAGGACTTCATGCCAAAACTTCATGCCAGAATAAACAAAAATAGCCACTACATACTGGTAAAAGGAACAATTCTACTGTAAACCCCAATATTGAGTTCAGTCATCCAAGTATTGTAGTCCTCTTTTCAGTTTTTTTCACAATCCAAAAGGTTGTATTTGTAATCCCATTAATGACATGTAATCCCATGTCACTGGAATCTCAGCAAGTTAATTCCAATCTACCATCACCACGGCAACCCACTGGAGAGTAAAAACACCAAGACATATTCCAAGTTAAGGGCAGCCAAGGGGTCCTAAATCCAAGCCCTGTGAGGACATGCAGACAAAGGCCCTGATCCTAGGCCTCTCCCAGAATTTATTATCTTGTGAAGAAGCGGGGTGGCTCAGGGATGAGTGACAGTGAGGATGGCAGGGAATTACATGAGTAACTTGAGCTGGCTGGCCAGGTGCAAGATTGACATCTCTGTAAATTGCAGAGATAAAGATATGTAGAAGGATCAATTTAAACAATCCAATTTAGGTAGCAATGGAATTGTTTTGGGGGACTATCACTTCGGTTTTGATATGCAAACTTTTGGGCCCTGGGGAGTCATAGCCTCTTATCTTGAGGCTCATACCCAGTTGACATTCCCAGAGCAATTTGCTCTAACATCTCCTGTGCTCATATCCTGTACTTATGTGTATTGAACAGAGAACACTATGCAAGGAAACAGGACTGTCTGTTGGCTATAGAAATTGAGTGTTAGCACCTCAGCTAGCCTTATTTGCAATGCTTAGAGTCAATTGAAGAGAGAAGGAAATACCCTAGCCAGTTTTTTTACATATCAGTATGAGGAAATGAGTCTCCAAATAATCAAAGTCACAGTAATTATTTTGAATTCAAAGGGAGTCACTAGAGTTGTCTCCCACAAATTCAACAGGAAGAAATAATAATTACAAATATCTGTGCCCCAAATGTTGGCCAATATCTATGCCACCAACTTGATAAAACAAAAAGTACTAGCCATAAAAGGACAGATAGGTCCCAATACAATAATAGTGAGAGACAATAACAACACACTTGCACAGTTAGGTGAATCAGACAAAGATTAACAAAAGAATATGAGAGAGTTAAAGCACACCATTATCAGGAAGTTCCTTTAGATGTGGCTTGCCAATTAGACTTACTCCATGGTCTTTCTGCCTCAAAGTGTTGAATGAGACAAGCCAAAAATGGTGCCAAATTTTATTCAGGATAACAGAAAAACTTACTCTGCTGGGTGAACTTGCGCTGGACAAAAGAGAGGAAAGGACAAAAGTGAAAGTAAAAGACTTTTTCTATGAGATTTCTTCTGATTGACCTGTAACAAATCCGAGGAGTCATTTTGAGTCAATTTGGCTAAAAATATATTTCAGTACATCCTGATGTGTAAGATGTTTGTCAGTCTGCCTGCGTGTCTGGTGTCTGTTTGTGCAGTCTGTTTGTAAGCAATTGTTGGGAGTCATGCACACTTGGGGAGTTAAAAGCCAAAGTGCTCTACAGGACTGGCCAAGTGGCATGGAGCATCTGAGAGACACCCTTTCATGTGTGGCTGGAGATGAACATGTGTCACAGCTCCAAGAAGACAGCGGACTCAGAATGGAGCTAGTTCAGCCAAGGGGTGTTATACAAGTATATGAACAACGCCTGGGGAACTTAGAGAGTTTTCACAGATTCCCACAAGCTTGGGACTCATTTCCTAAATCCTCTTTTATGCTATCTCTGCTAATTGACCTATAACAAATCTGACGAGTCAATTTCTAGTTATACATTCTAAATTTTTAACACATTATTCTAGCTCAGTTTGGCTAAAAATATATTTGAGAACATACTGATGGGTAAGATGTTTGTGTCTGTGTGTCTGA